>CAUYRH010027301.1:0-20652 GCA_963574655.1 Perodicticus potto | reverse complement strand
ATGAATGTTGAAAAGCAGGTAAAGAATTTAAAGATTCCTCTTTATCCTTGAATATAATTTGAATTAAGAAAAATTGCCCTTACCTCTTTCACTGCTGGTTAAAGGGTCATTCCAGGTAGAAAACTTACCCTGGCTGTCTTTGTGATAGTAGTCCCACAAAATGGATTTTAACAACCTGAGCGCTTGTATCAAAATTTTTTTTCTGAGATAAAAATGTGATCTATATTCAGATATACACACTAGAAGCTTGAGATCTGTAGGATGCTTCCTTTGTTTATATACCACACTTCTCTTGCAATCCAGGAGGCTTAGATCCTGATTCTCTCTCTCTCTCTTTCTCTCCCTACCCCAGTATTCTCTCTCTCTTTCTCTCTCTCTCTCTTTCAAAAAGATGGGATTTATGAGCTTAAGGCCAAGCCATGGCATCTGATCTTATTCTGCAAAAGGTTCCCAAGGTCCTGGACATCAGGAGGAAGAACTTCTAGCAATCTTTATGCATCATCAAAACCCTTAGGGAATTTCATGGTAAGTAATTAAGTAGCAGCTGGAGAGTCTATTGTGCAGAGAAAGTGCAGCCATCATCTCCACTGAATAACTCCTTATAAAACTATATTGAAGGCTACTTGGCAAATAACTGGTCAATAAATAGGCCATTTCCATCATTTTGTATAATTTACTCAAAGTTGTGGCAAGAGAGAAGTAGGGTGATGCTTAATATCACTACATTAGACCACTAACCCAACAGTGAAATAATTATTTGTTCATTTATAAAGCTATTAAAGTATTTTACCACATTTAACATTTTTCTGCACTTCAAGTAAGCAAGTAAAATGTTTAATTTAGCGGCACCATCAGGATTCTGCCTCAGTCGTATTGTTACGTGAATGCATTTCTAAGAAATTTAAGTCAAAGGGAGCCCAATTGGAGTTGAGAATCACACCTCTAAAAATCTAGAATAAAATTTATCACTAAATAACCGAATTTTCAAGCCAAGTCTAAAGCTCTGTATGCTTGAATGACACAATTATAAGTACCGGAAAAATATAGTAACCCAAGTAGCATTTGCCTTGGATAGAGCGTTTTTTCTGAGACAAATAAGATTACTACTTTGCAACACAAAAGTGTTTTTCTTGTTGCTGTTAACACTTTATTGTTCTATGACTCTAGATTACAAATAAAGGGGCTGTTTAAACAAGGAAATGACTCACTGTAGCAGTTGTTTTTTCACTGGGTTTCTCTACTCAAATTCCTTTGTAGGAGAAGGACCAGTGTCACAAACTGCTTCTTTCTCTCTCTTCCTTCTTGTGTTCTTTCCTTTCTGTCTTTTCTCCGTCCTCCCTTCCTTTCTTTTCTCCTATTTTTCTTTCTTCCCTTCTTTCCTTCCTTCCTTCCTCCCTTCTTCCATCTTCCTTCTTTTTTTATTTCTTTATTTCCTGTCTTCCTTCTTAAAAATTAAAATTTATTGAGTATTTATTCTAGGCTAAGACTGAATGCATTAGATACGAAGACCTCTAAATAATGATGTGGCCCAATAAGTAAAAAGAAAATTACAGTAAATATCATAAGTGCTTATGCTAATTCCAGATAAGCACAGCATGCTGTGAGAATATATATGAGGATCAGTTAATAAAACCCTATGAGGACAAGGTCAGAGATAACTTCTGAGAAGATAGGACTTTTAATTTTAGTATTGAATTACGCCAATAATTCCAGTACAGGAAGCAACATATTCAGAGGCATAGAGGTGCAGGAACACTGCAAGTAGTTCAGAGGTTGATATAGTGGGACAGGCTTTGGGCCGTAACAGTGAAGTAGGATGGAGAGGTGGTCTTGGAACAAGCTTCTCCTCTAGAACTAGATCCCACGTACAGAGTGGTATTGCAGCTAAGTCAACAGTCTGCGGACTCTTAGGTAGTATTATCCTACATTTTCTCAACTTCAGGCACACCCCACACTCCCACAGAATCCTTTTACAATATTTCTACCAGAGTCTGAAGTAGGATAGTGCTTGCAGATGAAAACAATTTAGATTTGAAGAAAGAAGAAGAGATTGTTAGGGATAGGATGGACATGTTAATCGACTGGATTGAGCCATTTGCTATGTAAATGTATTTATTTCAGAACACCAATTTGGACATGATAAATACCTATAATTTTTGTCAATTAAAAAAATATGAATAAAAAAGGATCCAAGCATGGAACAGAGAGGAAAAACTAGTCAAATGTTGTTCATTAAGGAGTTAAGAACTAGAACTGCACAGTATTTACATTATATATTTTACTATTTCTGCTAAGTAGCAGACCACACCATCTGCATTCAAAGATTTATTTTAAAAAAAAATTGCAGTAAGCTTCTTAGGAACCTAAAGATCATAAGGTCAATAAATTAGTAACTGCTACTATGATAAATTTCAAATGAACAACTTGAGTAAACCTTTCATTAAGGGAAAATTAATCAAATCTTTAAAATATATAAATAAAATAATTTTTTTTTTAAGACAGAGCCTCAAGCTGTCACCCTGGATAGAGTGCTATGGCATCACCAATAACAGCAACCTCCAGCTCCTGGGCTCAAGCGATTCTCCTGCCTCTGCCTCCCAAGTAGCTGGGATTACAGGCACCCTCCGCAACGCCCGGCCATTTTTTGGTTGCAGCGTCATTGTTGTTTGGCGGGCCCCAGTCTGGATTCGAACCCGCCAGCTCAGGTGTACATGGTTGGCTCCTTAGCCCGTTGAGCCACAGGCACCGAGCTTAAATAAAATAAATTTATTTATTATAATAAATATATTTGTTAATAAATCAATAAAATATTTATCAATTTACCTTAAAGTCTTTAAAAAGTAAAGTTTAATTAATAAAAATGTTTCAATATTTGTTCATTAGTAAAGACAAAATTACAATAGTAATGTAAGATAACAATAAGGAAATTTTCATGAGGTACACAGCTGTTCTCTGTATCTTTGCAACTTTCCTATAAATCTAAAACCATTCTGAATTTTATATATATAATTATAATATAGTTACGTAAATTTAAAAATGATCTGGTAAAAGCTTTAGAAGTGTGTTGTTAACTGGAACATTTTAAAACACTTAAAATGTGATTTTTTTTACATAACTTTGAGGACTTATAAATCACTTCACATGAAATTTCTTATGTCTAGCCTAATTTCAATATGAATAGGGGAGTTGTTAGAGATTTTACTGCCACATGGCAATGATCTAGTGTCAGGTTCACCTTTCCACCCTGTGGTTTGCTAGAATCAAACAACGGTACAATTTTCTTTCAGCCTTGTTTCTCTTTCAATTTATCAGAATTAGTAATATTAGTAACATAGTCAAGATTTATTGAGTTCTGACTATATGTGGATATGCTTATCAGAGCTTTACAGTAGTATTTTGTTTAGATTTTCTGAGAACACTACGAGATGTATGCTTATTATTGTCCTAACTGCACAAAGAGATATTGAGAGGTTAATTCACTTGCCCTCTGGCATGTGGTGGAGCTGAGCCATGATGAGGTCATTTGACTATAATGTCCACACTTCAGACCTCTCTGCACTGCTCCCTCCAGTCATCAAAGTAAACATTGAGAGACTCTATAATTAGATATTTGGGTGATCCATTAATGCATGGCAAAACACCCAAATGGTAAGATGTCTACTACCTTCCTTGGCACATCTAGGCACATAACAAATAGGTTTTGAATTAATAGATGGTTTTAATTTAATAAAGACTTAGTAAATATTAAAAGATCCAAAAATCACTAAAAGGTATTTCTTAAAGGAATGACTATCTTCCAGGAAACATTTTCTCTTCAGGAATGAATGCTATGACGGCATGCTGACCCCTCTCTAATAAGACCTTGTAGTCTCTAGGGCTCTTAGAGAATTGAGGAAGTGGGAGAGTCAAATTACCTAATTTAATATCACCCTATTAACATTATATACTTTGAAGGTAGGCTATAAATGTTCATAGCTTTAGTTTCCCTGTTTTGTCTTGGAAATATGAAGATAATAATAATTATCCCATGATTTCATGACTCAACCTTATCTTTGAGCTCCTTTGTCCTGTCTCTTTTCAGTTATTCAGCACCCCAGACAGCTCCAAGAGCTGAAAAGAAGAGGCAATTCCACCCCAAATAGCTATGGAACCCAGAGTAAGGGTAGAAATGGAGCCCATGTAACATATGTCTAAAAGCTGTAAATCAAGCTAACAAAATTCAAATAAAATATCTTCTCATACCTTCACAATTACTAAAAGACCAATTTCCAATTTGAAGTCCTCTAACTCCTTGAATTTCTCCAGCAGAACATGTTGGTGTGAACGTTGTGGACTTTTGGCCTTCAGCCTACAGCCCACTTGTAGCTGTCATACAAAAGCTATCACCCAATCACAGCACAAGAATATGGGGTACCAAACCCCACCCCAAGAGGTCTCCCAGGTATAAATGTGGACCCTTCTGCCAAGGTGTCCAGACTCTGTTCACACACTTGACACAAGTGTCCCTCAGCCATCTCTCCAGTATAGGGGTGTGCACAGTAGGTGTGGTCCACTCTCAGTAGGAAAGACTCAAAGAAAAGGCTTACACTGGCTCTGGACGTGGGATGTGTTCACGGTATTTGAACACAGAACTTTGGAGTGTCAGACACCCAGATAATATCAATCAGGTGCACTCTGAAGACATAGAAACTTCATCAGTTTATCAACAAAAAGAATTTTAATATACGCAATTGGTTAAGCAAGTACAGAAGATTGAAAATGCAAAAGGGAATAGATAAAAATTCTAGCTTTTCTGAATATACTGCTACAAATCTCAGATATCAATTAGACATTTGAAATGATTTGCTAAGACTCTAAATTTTGCTATGAAAGAGGGACATCAGAAAAATGGGATATTGCAGCCAGCTGATATTAGAAGAAAGCTTGGAGCTTCATGTACTTGCCAGGTACCAGACTGACCCATAGCATGAATTAAATCTCTGTCAACCCACACACTACTCTCTTCAAGACAGATTTCTACTCTTCAGGACATGCAAGATAGCAACTTCAGGATATTATCCTGCTCTTCAGAATATTCATGTAGGCAAAGGACATCTGTGGTATTGTTGAGTAGAGTAAAGGTCAAAGAGGAGAGTGTGATCTGTACCAGGGATGCCATTCTCACCTTCACCCATTCTATTTAGAAACCTCCAAGTGGCAGACTTGTGCCTGGCCTGTGAGGAGCACTCCTGAAGTAACTCACACACACACACACATACACACACACACACGCACGTATGGTTTCTTAAATACAGCATCATTAACTCCCAACACAAAAATAAAAACCCATTCTTGTTCCAATATACACAAAGTTCTTACATGACCAGGGGTTTTACTCAGTAAATCCTAGGATGAGATGTGGTTTTAGACATTTTTCTCTCACATTTGTTTTAGGTATATGTTTTTCAGCTAGACAATCAGAAAAGACTGTCTACGGCAATTAATTAAGAAATAAAGTGATCGATTATAAAAATATTGCTAAAAAGTGTATCATTACCTTATTATTTAGTAAATAGAATAAAAACCTTTCCATAGCTATAAAAAGTTGCAAAAAGCCTATGTCAGAAATAGAGAACCTCAGATTAACCATTTAAGTGAATTGTTTTGGGGATCTTTTACCTCTGGAGTTATATATAGATATTATAGAAATTAAGCAATTAGTCCATATAATTGGGATAAATACTCTTTCTGGGCAGAAAAAAATACCAGTTATCTAAATGCTTTTTGACTGGTTACACTTTTATTAAGTGATCTCAGGCAAGCCACCTAACTCAGAGTTCATTTGCAAAACTGAAGTTAAATAATATTACCTATTCCTGAAAGCATTTTTGGGACTGAGAGGTAATAACTCTGAGCAAAAGAAGAGAAAAACCAGGTAGATACGCATTTTAAGCCACAGCTCATTTCCTTCTTTTTTTCTTTAGAGCTCAGGCTCTTAATCATTACAATCAATTGAACACCTCACTTACCAAAATACCCCCACTACAATCCCAAGTAAAAAAACTTGAGGTGAAAGGGGTGTCTCTTTGTGAGAAGCCTCTATATCAGAATACTAGTAGCTTCTATCACCCCAGCACTCCAGGTTTCCTTACTGTCGTACATAAACTTTGTTAAGAGCTTGTGTTCATTCAAATGAGTTGCTTAAGTACATTTCTAAAATTTGGCACACTATGGAACACAGTTCCAGAAAACACGAGCATATACAATGGTTAGTACTAAGCTCTGGTGATGAAACAGAAGGAACTTCCTAATACTAGGAATTGTTGAACCCTGGAGGAGCAGGACAAAAGGAGATATAAAATCCCTCTTTCATTTCAATGGAGTTAAAAATTTAATTAATGAAGACTATTTATACACATAAAGATTGACAAATTGATTTTTTAGGTGTACTCTGACCCCACCCCTCAATTAATTCCTATTATCACTTGTAGGCTAGTAAATTCAAATGCCCTTCCTAATATTGAACCCTTAAAAAAGCCACTTGCAACTCCTGATTATAATAAAAAGTGATTCATTATAATTTTTATACTGTCTTCTCTTTTATACCAAAGTTATCAAAATGGTTTTCACATATTTACTCATGCACAGAATGAGTTAAGAGTGTCCCAAGAGAGTATGTTTTCTAAATCACCGCTTCCTGTTCATTCTTTAACAAAGCAACAGAATGCCACATGCTTTTTTCTCAGCTTCTTCATAGCTTTCTTCATATCAGCATTTCTGAGTGTATAGATGAGGGGGTTCAGCATAGGTGTGATCACTGTGTAAAACACAGAGAATACCTTATCCACTGAAAAGCTGCAGAAAGGCCTCAAGTAGATGAATACACATGGCACAAAGATCAGGCTGACCACCATGAGGTGGGAGGCACAAGTAGAGAGGGCCTTGCACTGGCCCTGGTAGAAGCGGGTTCTCAGGGTGATCAGGATGACAGCATAAGAGAATAGCAAGACCAAGAAGCAGACGAGAGACAGCAGACCACTGTTGGCAACCATCAGCACTTCTACCACGTAGGTGTCCATGCAGGCCAGCTTGATAACCTGTGGGACATCACAGAAGAAGTTGTCCAGTTCATTGGGGCCACAGAAGGGCAGCTGGATGACCAGTATAACCTGTGTGAATGAATGGATGAAACCTCCACACCAGCAGGCAAAAGCCAACTGAAGGTGTAGCTGGCGGTTCATGATGGTCAGGTAGTGCAAAGGGTTACATATGGCAACATATCTGTCATAGGCCATGACTGTCAGCAGAAACATCTCACTGGCTCCCAGAAAGTGAAGGAAATAGATCTGAGCCAGGCATCCTGAAAAAGAGATGGTCTTGCCTTGCTGCAGGAAATCCCCTAACATCTTAGGCACAGTAACACAACTCAGGAATAGGTCAATGAAGGAGAGGTGGCCCAAAAAATAGTACATAGGAGACTGGAGCAGGTGAGCATCAGCTCGCACTATTACCACTATCGAGAGGTTTCCCAGGACAACAGCAACATAAAAACATAAAAATATTAAGAAGAGAAATAGTTGCATCTCCCAGGAAGATGATAGGCCCAAAAGGACAAATTCAATCGCCATAGAATTATTTCCTTTTTTCATCAGGCCAAGAGTACCAACTAACCTAGAGAAAGAAAAATTAAATTGTAACAAGAGAGATTTAAGTTAGGCAAAAACAAAACATATATATGTAATATATATAAAGTATACATATTCAAATACATAATGTGTGAACTATCCCAATATGGGTCTAGGATTTATAGAATCATATTCCAGAGTAAAAAGAATTTAAGCAAGTTCTTCAAGATAGTATAAGTAGTATGCCCCATACTCACAGAACAAGGACATTTCATATTTCTTCCAATGCTTTATTTCTGTAATACTTTTAAATTTCATTCATAATAAACTAGGAATGACCTGAAAACAAAGAGCTGGACATGAGGAGAGGGCAGCATGCTAATGATTCCTTTTTTTTTTTTTTTTAACACAGAATGATGTCCTCTGAGGACAAAAGTTCTGTGATGAAGTATTTAGATCTGATGCCTAGCTCTGCCACTTAGCAATACCGTAATCACAGGAAAGGGAATAATTTTAACAATCTTAGACCTCTGAGTTTTATTCTTTGGTTATTCATGCTAATATGGTGACAATAATATCTCCCAAGGCTTCTTTAAGACTTAAACATAATATGTCAAAGAGTGCAACAGAAAAAAATGACTAAGCTCTTCAAAATGAGGAAATGTTTCTAATTCATCTTTGTATATGCATCATTATGCTCGCTACAGAACAGAAGCTCATAATTTATCCAATTTGAAGGAGACTGTTTTGTAAACAATGAATGCTATGCTGTACAAGGGTAAATACTTCTTATAAATATAAGGTAGGAAACCTAAATCACTTAGGAAGGACTGAAAAAAAAACTCATATTCTTTGTCTTTATTGATTAACCCAGGTCACAGATATTGGGAAATTTGTAAATATTGGGTAAGAAGAAATGAAATTTTAACCTTTAAGTTTACATATGCATTAGACTTTTGCATCAGAGACTAGATGCAAAAAATAACCAAGAAAAGAGGCCCAAGACCATAACTCGTATCACTGAGGCATGTACTAAAGCCACTATTACTCATTTATGAGCAAAAATAATTGGAAAAATAAGAATTGTTCTACTTCTGGACTTCATAACAACCATAAGCGCACATAAGAAAATAAAGGATTTGGTAAGATATTGTTTTATGCATTTTCCCCTGTGCTGCACTCACACTCACCCCCAACATTGGATACCTTGGATTACCATTAAAAATCAAAGAACATTAATAATGTTTCTTTTGTTGAAGTGGTTAAGAATTAGTATATACCTCTCTGTCTAGATTAGAGTATTTTCAGCCTAAACCAGCTCCAGGAGAAATACAAAGAGAGACAAGACTTGTATTTTTCTGTCTCAAGTTACCTAGTCTATGTTGTTACACTTGGTTCTCTCAAATCATTCAGAGAAAGTTATCTGATAAAATTATTCATACTATCAGGAATTTACACAGAAAAGTACCTGAATTTTAAAAAGAAAAATCTTAAGTGACATAAAATCATTCTCCAGGACATTATTTCAAGGTATGCAAGTGGGCGAGAGATTTGAGGTTCAAGCAGCTGTTGGACACCTCTGTCACAGCGTGTTTGTCACCATCCTCCTCACCTTTCTATTCAACTGGGTGCACAGGTGCTTCCATTTCTATAATCTAATCATCAGTGGAAGGAGCCACCTCACTTTCCAGAATCAATTGGAAAATAAAGCAAAAGTTACAGCCTAGGAAACCATTTACTGTCATATATACAAGCCTACTGAGCTTTGCTATATTGGGAACTTTCCATTCTTCTCTGATAGATCCAGTACTGCAAATTTCCGCAAGAAAATAGCATTCTGGTGTTCTTTCCATTATCTAAAATGTCTAATTAACAAGGGTTAGGCTCTCATTAAAATTATGAGTTTAATTTGAAACATAATCTTAGGACAATTGCAAAGAGCCTGAGAAAGAGCTCTTTTTATAACCAAAGTTATAAAAACAATTGAAAAGAGGTTTCTGCTGTGGCAGGTGGATTGCCTGAGCTCACGAATTCAAGATCAGCCTGAGCAGGAGCAAGACCCTATCTTTTAAAATAGCCAGGTGTTGTGACAGGTGCCTGTAGTCCCATCTACTGGGGAGGTTGAGGCAAGAGAATCGCTTGAGCCCAAGAGTTAGAGGTTGCTCTGAGCTATGATGTCATTGCACTCTATCGAGGGCAACAAAATAAGATTCTGTCTGAAAAAAATAAATAAATAAAAAGAAAAGAAAAGAGGTTTCTGGAAACCAGAAAAAAATGAGAAAGCATAGTCCAAACCATTGCTATAATTTAGTCTTAGAAAATGGCTGAAAAACACTGTGATTATCTGCTAACATAAAGAAAAATATATAAAGAGTATATTGTTCACATTCTATTTCCACAGAACAAATATAAAAAAGGATAAGCTTGTATTAAAGACAAGATTAAAATTATAACAGAAGGGTAGATTAACTAGAAGAGTAGATGAAATACATTATTAATATAACCCAAATTATTACAAACCATTTATAAGCCCTAGTTTATGACCTACCTCTTTAAAGCAATATGTAATGTTGGGGAATTTCAGTACTATTGATAGTTTTCACAGTATCTAAGTAATTACTGTAACAAGATTTTGACTAGGAATGACATCAAAATCTTTACATTTACTTTTTTTTTTTTTTTTTTTTTGAGACAGAGTCTCACTCTGTCACCCTAAGTAGAATGCCATGGATTCATAGTTCACAGCAACTTCAAACTCTTTGGCTCAAGCAATCTTCTTTGCCTCTGCTTCCCGAGTAGCTGGGACTACAGGTGCCCACTATAATACCAGCTAGTTTTTCTATTTTTACTATAGATGGGGGTCTCTTTCTTGCTTAGGCTGGCCTCAAATTCCTGAGCTCAAACAGTCCACCAGTCTCAGCTTCCCAGAGTGCTAGGAGTATACTCAGCCCTTAAGCAAAAGTACACAACATTATATCCTAGTTATTTGAGTTGAAATCAAGGTAGGGGCTGGATCATGTTTATTTTGGGATTTTTTTTTTGACTCAAGAAATTTGCTGTCTTCAAGTAGTATGAAAACATAATATCAAGCAATATGAAAAGTTTGCTTTTAGTATTAATTAAATTGCCCTGTTTCATAGAGGCATCCTCCAGGTTTTATGTTTCTGAAGTCTATGATACAGTAAGAAAGTTGGTCTGTGACTATTCCATGAAGAATGAGAAAAGCACTACACCCATCAGCATGAAAGAATAGCCACCTTCAAAACTACCTCTCAGCACAATATAATGTGCCTTGCCAAACCCCTTCATGGCCCTGAGAAGCAACATTAAAAAATGGCAGCTCTATTACCAGTAATAAGATCAGGCCATATCAAAGGTTTTATATTTCATAGCCTAAGAAATAACCTAAGAATTCACAAAAGTCAATAAAAATGTTTTTAAGTGCATAAAGTGAGCCAAAGAAATTGCAAATGTATAATGAAAAATAAAAATATTTTTATGGAAGTGTCATACAGCACGGATGGAAGAAGACAAATAACAAGCTCTTTAAGTCAAAGGCTACTATGGACAGCTGACAAGCCCGTGTCTAGTCTTTCTAAACAGGGAACTGGAGAGGTCTAGAAGGAAAATATTAAAAGAGAAACAAAGTTCTCTTCATGGGACATGTACATTTAGAAAATAAAAGACAAAAAAGAAAAGAAAAAAAAAGATAGACTATACCGTATTTTGCCATTTTTTATTTTTTTTGGTTCATTTTTCTCTATGTGGAAATAGAAGCATTAAACTTGACCATGACAGGAATAGAAAATAAAATTTTCTAGCTGCAATATAAATGTCATGTGAACTCCTTTTGGGGGTATTTAATGCACTTTAAAAATTTTTTCTAGAACATCAAGAAATGGACACCATTAGTGGAGATCTTATGCACAATGCTATTTCCTGCTAGGAAGGGCATAATCTTTGGCTCTAAACATTTTTGGTCTTATTTGAAACATCACATTTAATAGTGCATTTGGGAAAACTAAACGAAGATACAGCATAAAACAAATGAAATAATTAAAGAAACAGAAAATAGGATCTAGGGGGACTATAGTAGAATTAGGTAGTCTTGTCACAATATTGCCATGAAACCAGTGCCTTCAGTTAAGTGAAGTTAGTCCTATCTTATTCAAACCTTATCACTACTTTCCAAGATACCACTAGCCCTAGAATTCCTTCAATTTCATTGTTAGGAATATAGGAATTTCATTGTCCTGTGATATCTCTAAGGATAAATCTAGAACAACAAAACTCAATAAACTCTTAAATTTAAAAGTAGTTAATGCCAGAGTAAGAACATCAATGGGTCTAAAAATAGCATAAGAGGCAAAAAGAGGATCAGGAAGGTAAGTGAAACTTGGAATAAACATATCTGAGAAACTTACGTCATAGCTTGTCAGGAGCTGTGTGGTTTTAAGGAAGAATGTGTTATCCTGTCATTCACCCCACCAGTCCCTCATCAGTCTCAGGCTGGCAAACAGTCAATCCTTAGATGACCATCACAGTTGCCCAATCTATGCCTCACCTGTTTCCTTATAAGCCAAACCCTAATTGAGGGCTGGCTATATGGATTAGAAAAATCTCCTGTCCCTAGGGCTCCAAGTGTAGCTGAGATTTTTATGGTCTTTATGACATTGCATAGCCTAATGAGACCTGGGATTCCCTTGGCTTTTGTTTTAGTTGTCTTGAATCTCAGCTCTTACTGGAAAGTTGATCTTGAGCCATGTAGACTCTGAAATAGTCAGACCTGTTAGCTTGTCCTTTTTCATTACTTTGGACTAATCTGGTACTGCAGATGCCACCCATTTTCCATGCCTCAATCTGTGCTTCAGAAAGAAGATTCTCATTGGTTTCTATCTCGACCATTCCTTCTGGAGTGGCAGAAACTAAAAAATAAATACTAAGCTATCCCTGGAACCTGTAAAAGAAAAAAACACTTCCTTCAAGTTGTTCTAGATATTTAATATAACACCTGAATTTCTGGATGACACCATAGGCAGTATATCTACCAGTATGTATTCATGAATCTTATCCCAAAAAAGTAACTATTTTTATTAGTAAATGAATGTTTTCATAAACTATTGCCATTAATGTATAATTTTTAAATACCATAAAACATAATTCCTCATTGAAACAGATGATGAGGACATGTCAAAACTTGTACTTATTTCAGTAAAGAGGGACTGTAGGATAACAAGAGAGTTCTAAAGAGAATATGACAAATGTGATTATTATGTTACCAGAAAAAGAATACTACACAATCATAAAAACAACATTCAAATAAAATTTCTAAGTTGGATGTAAACCAGTTGATGGTTTAAAGGATAATACGGCTTTCACCTTTGAGACTATCTTTCATACCACACTAAAAAGTAAATCAACACAGTTTTCTATAATATAGAATATATTATAGAATATATGTAATCTAGTAGTTTTCTATATCTAATTTTATATAATTGTACAATGCTGAAATATCATAAATAGTAAATAGTAATAAAAAGTAAAAAGTGCGATAAATAGAATGACATGCCCGTAGAAAACGAGATGTCCCTTAGATGAGCTTTTTGTTTTGTTTTGTCTTGTTAGATTCTGTGTGCACATATAAGTGTGTGTGTGTCTGTGTTTTAAGACATGGGTTTTCTCTGTCACCTGGGCTAGAGTGCAGTGAAGTCATCAGAGCTCATAGAACCTCAGCTCCTGTCTTTGAGTGGTCTACCTGCCTCAGCCTCCTATGTAGCTGGCGCTATCAAGGTGCATCACCATGCCCAACTAATATTTGTTTATTTTTTGTAATGCTAGGATCTCAGTTTTGCTCTGCATAGTCTCAACTTCCTGGCTAAAGTAACCCTTTTTAAAGAATGTTTTAACATGATGTCAAAACATCTTATAATCACTGTTTGCCTGCCTTAAAAGTGTTGTATATTTTTCTTAAATGGTTAAGAAATGATTATAAATAGACTTCAAAGATATTCTACATCACAAAAATTTTTTATCTTACTGCATTTTAATTTTATTTTCCTTATTTGTGCATATATGTACAGCAATAAATGTTCATTAATTCTTGCAAATCTCTTTGTCATACAATCAGCAAATCATGTTTAATCAGTAGGACCAAAGAATAACTTCTGTCTGAATGTCACGTGAATTGTCTAGGATTGTGTTTTTCAATAAACTTGATAATTTCATTCACGCTTTTTGAAATTTCTATTATTTGCTTGTCTTTTCAGAGTCTAGGAAATGAAAACCAAGAAATTTTTATATGTTAAATTTTGCTGCAGTAACTCTTTCCTCAATAGTTCTCAAGTTTTCTAAGGTCATTCACTTCTCAGGAAATAAATTTTTTTGCTACCTGTAAAACTGAGGCCTTGTTGGCCATATACTGGTACCAACCAGTTTTTCCTTACCATCCTATTAAATTTTATTGTTTTTAAATTACTTTTGAAGATTCAACTATTTTTTATTTGTATTGTATACTGACAATTGTTGAATACAATGTAGAATAATCAACCGGGCTAATTAAAATATCTATCATGTCAAATATTTAACACAATTTTGTGATGACATTAGAAATCTAGTCTCTTAACAATATTGAAATGTATAATTTTCAATTATTAATAATATTAAGGATGCTGTACTAGTAATATGAAAAAATTCAAACCTATTCCTCCTGAGAATATGCACACTTTGACTACCATCGCTCCATTCCCACCTCCTCCCTCCCTCCACCACACAGACTCCAGTAACCACCATTCTACTCTGATTCTATGAGTTCCAGATGCAGCATTCATCTTCCTTTGTTTGGCTCATTTCACTTAGCATAATGTTCTCCAATTTCATCTATGTTGTTCCACATGACAGAATTTCTTCTTCTTTGAAGGCCAGATAGCATTCCATTGCAAAAATGAAAAATAGAGACATACATTGCTGGATACTTTTCAGGCAATCTTCATATTCCACATTTTCTTTATCCATTTATCTCTTGATGGACACATCAGGTGAATCCATCATTCAGCTATTGTTAATAGGGTTGCTATGAACATGAGAGTACAGGCATCTCTTCAACATACTGATTTCAAAACATATGGATAGAAGGGCAAAATAGAAGACTAGATGCAGTTTTTGCCAGAAATTTCTGTCACAATGAGAAAAGTTGGACTGAAGTGAACTCAGACAAGTTGAAATTCTGTAGTTGAGCACAAGGAGAAGAAATTCAAGGTGCACATAATCCCCACTGAGACAAACTGCAAAAGTGAAAAAGAGGAAGACAGGTAACAGATATCAGGTACAAAGCTACTACACTGCTGCCAAAAGGACAGCAGACCACTCCAACAATTGGAAGACCCACTGCAGGCTTTCCCCAAGTGAGCAGGGAACAAAGGACTTCTCACCTCACCCCCATGGGAGAGAGCCTCAAGGTCCCAGTTCTCCGGCATTTGGAAATTTCCACCTCTGAGTCCAATCCCTATCCTTCCTGGCCCCAAAGTGTACAAACATTCCCTGCAGTCTACGCAGTGGTGCCACAGTTCTAACTTTGGTGTGGGGAGGCATGTCTGTCCTGGCTCTCGTTGCTTCTAGAGGAGACCTTTCCCCAGTACTCTGGAGAGCCCTTTTTGTGCCTGGTGACCCCTGGTAACCATGGGCTTCCTTCCCTGCAATTTGGAGAAAGACAGCCCTAGCTTCAAGTGACTGGTACTGGGAAGGTCCAAGAACTAAACCTGCTCCTTAGCTATGGGTAATAGCTGCACTTTATCTAGTCCACAGGTGGGACTTGGGGTGGGGAAGAACTGTGGTCTCTCTGAATTTGTTTCAATGGAATTTACTTGCACTGCCTGAGTGAGTTTGACTGGAACTCTTGATCAGAACTACCTACAGATTCCTGTTCTCCAGCCCCAGCTGTCTGTGGTTGCAAGTTCCCTGCTGGGTGGGTGGGGGAGAGTTGGAGCAGTAAGGAGCAGAATCAGTTGTTTTCCAAAGACGCTCCTCCTTCATCTCTCACCAGTAAGGGGTCAGGGCTGCTCCTGTTTGAATCTTTGAGCAGCAGAGGCTCCAGCAAAATACTGTAGCTATTTTCAATTAAACAGAGAATAGGCTGACACTGGGACAGGATCAAGTTGCACTATCTCAGCAAGTGGGCCATTAGGCTCTTTCCCTTTAACCTGAAAGAGAACTTCATGAGGCTGTAGGGAAGGACCACAAGTACAAGCTCCAGGTGATTTGGAGAAGGAGTAGTTAGCTCCAGTTCCTGGGGTCTCCAGATTTGGTCTTGCACAGCCAGTTTTACTTGCCAAATGGGCCTGTACGTTGCTTGTTCACAGTCCCCAATTAGATTATCTCTCAATAACTATTCAGAGACTTTCTGTAATTTCAACTAAAAAACTATAATCATTTGGCGCCCTAGCCAGCTCAGTGGAGCTGGCGGACCTGCCGCCTCCTCCTTGGTGGTGTTGGTGCTGCGGCAGCCAGCTGAAGAACCAGCAGGCTAGATGACAGGCAAGGAGGGGGACCTCCAACCCCCACCGGAGGCTCCAACATCCAAAAAGGCCGGACAACTGCCGTGGAGACACCTGTGCCTTGGTGTCTCCTTCACTTTACACTCAGGACTAAATGTAGAACCCCCATTTCCTATGTCTAGGTCAATTTCATGTGAATTTCCTAGGCCTCAATTCCGTGAATGGACTGTGTCCATTCATTGGTACGTTCATTCACCTTGCCCCCGCTGATGGGACTGTGTTCATTCATTTCCTGGCTAAGGAATCCATACACCTATATATACCCCGAGACTAAAAGCCTAAAGGGGGAGACGGGGAAAGCCCAGGAGAGAAATGGAGAGAGCTTTTCTCTCCCTTGAGTTCTGTCTCTCTACCAGGAGCTTTAGTGTTTTCTGTACTCTTTTCTGTAAATAAATTCTGTCTTACCACTGGAAAAAAAAAAAAAAGAAAATACCATGAAGGCTATGTCAAACAGTTTGATGAAAACATTTCAGATTGTATATGAAACCAGCACATTATACCCCTTGATTGCACTAATGTACGCAGCTGTGATTTAATTAAAAAAAAAAAAAACCTATAATCAATATGTTGTTAAAGCTGAAAATACTCAAGGGAAGGAGCCAGCAGGATTCTGGTAACATGAAAAATTGGACCAGTTCAACTCTCTTAAAGGATTATAAGGGAAATACAGTAAAAAAATATCACCCATAGATAAATTGCTGAGATGTCAGAAAAAGTATACAGAATATGAATAGGAAATAAGATGATTGGAATTGAGGAGAAGATAGAAATAAAAATTTAAAAAATAGCCCAAAAATTGTCTCAAGAAATTAGTGAATTTAAAGACAAAGTCACCACATGGTTGTTTGTGCCCTCACATTAATCTTGAATAAAAGAATTTAAAAAGTAAAGAGAAAGTCATCAAGTATATTGACCAAATGGGGAAAGAAAAAGCATAGCATAAGGAATTGAAAGAAGCATTCAAGGAACTTTGAAATATAGTAGAGATGCCCACATAACGAAATCCCAAAACCAAAGACGCTGGCGTGGATGTGGAGAAAAGGGAACACTTCTACATTGTAGTGGGAATGCAAACTAATACATTCTTTCGAAAAGATGTTTGGAGAATACTTGAGATCTAAAAATAGAACTGCCATTTGATCCTATAATTCCTTTACTAGGTATATACGCAGAAGACCAAAAAACACATTATAACAAAGATATCTGTACCAGAATGTTTATTGCAGCCCAATTCATAATTGCTAAGTCATGGAAGACAGAAAGAAATGTAGTAGAGATTCTCAGTAATAGAGTAGAACATGGAGAAGAAAGCATTTCAGGGGGAGCAGAGCAAGATGGCAGACTAGAAACAGCTTATTTGCAGCTGTTTGTGGTGAGATTAGGGAGAAAAGACTGCAGGCCCCTTGGGTTTGTGGGATTTTCCCAGAAACATCCCTTCAGCGGCACAGGAAGGCAGCAAGAGACTTCAGAACCCCAAGAGAAGTGCAAACGCAGTGGAGAAGCAGCAAGTACTTTTGTGTAGCCTGAGGCCAGCTGGCTGGTGCAGTTCTGGTGGTGACGGTTTATAGACAAAGAAGGCCTATCCTGCATGGTTGTTTTTGGACCTGAGCACTTGGTTGAATTACCTTGGAAGAGCTTGGGCAAGCGAGCAAGTGACTTTGAAGAGTACCCAAGGGCCAGAACTGAGCCACTGGGCAGAGTGGAGCTTTAATTGTTGGGTAACAGGCCAGGTGCAGCCTGAGAAAGTTGTGGCAATAATGCCTTGCAGACTCAGTCCTCAGAGTCCTAGTGCCAGGCAGATTCTGGTGTGTGTGACAAGCAGGGCAGCCACTTCTGTGTAGATCTGAGCAACACATACTTTCTCCAGAAAGCCACTAACCAAGGGACATGGTTTGGAAAAGTTGAGGAATGTCTATTAAGTGGGCTAAGGGAAGCTTTAGTCTCCCAACACTGTGGGGATTGATGGCAAAGAAGTCAGGAAGACAGAACCAGGACTCCTCAGCAAGACAGAGGCTCTCAGTCCCCATCTTATACAGCAGTATCAGCATTGTGATTTGCATCTCATACCTCAGAAGATCACTTGTTGCCCAGGAAACATACAGAAAGGTATAGATAGATAGATAGATAGATAGATAGATAGATAGATAGATGCATTTTTTTCTTTTCAAAAAATTTTTTTCATCCTTTCCCCCTAGATTTTTCTTTTTCTTTTTTTTCTTTTATATCATGTAATTATAATTTTTCATTGTTTCTTTCATTAATAATAAGGGCTTCATCTTTGCTAGCTTTAGTCCCTGTTATTTGTTCCACCACCACCCCCAATTTTATCCCTTAAAGTTTTTTGTTTGTTTGTTTTATAGTACTTTTTTTTTTCTTCTCTATTTGGTGAAGGTAGTGTCCTGTGTCTGCTCAAGCTAGAAAAGAGCTCCAGATCTCAAGAGACCCACCTAACACAGCTCCCCAGAGGTTGGGATTTGCAAGTGGAGGTTAAATAACCTACTGCACACCACCAGAGAGTAATCCTGTCTCTGTCTTTCTGTTCCTCTTATTTTGTTTTTGTTTTTTTTGCAATCTTCCCTTTTACCCCCATTCCTTTCTCTTCTCTCTCTTTTTTTTAAATCTCTTATCCCTTCTTGCTCTTCAGTCTTCTCTACCTATGCATTTACCAAAAGGATACTGCAATACCTTAGGACAGAGGCATGGTAACTTAAAGAGTAGGAAGAAGTGAAAGGAAAAAGTAGAGAAAGGAAAAGACAAAAAGAAAACACTCATGACCTACAGGGAAAATCCATCAGGGTGACCACAGATTTCTCAAATGAAACTTTTTCTACCTTTAACCTACTTAGACAAAGCATTTTTCAGCCAAGAATTTTATATACTGCTAAGCTAAGCTTTAAAATTAATATAGAAATCAAATTATTTGAGGGAGGAGCCAAGATGGTGGTCTGTGGCCAGCTTTCTGCAGACGCTCCCATCCAGAAGGAGAGTTAAAGGACAGAAATTTAGCAAGAAAGCCAACGGTTTGGAACTGAGCCAAAAGAGAAGGTCGAAGAAGGCACATCAACCCTGCTGGATCAACCTGCGACCCCAAGGATACAAATAAAAGGTACAGAGCACATCACCAAGCAGACGGGAGTCCCCTCACCAATGAGAGCCGCTTGCAGTATACTCCATACCTCCATACAAACAAGCAAGTAGAGTTCAGACGTCCTCCCACTCTACCCCACAGGAGAGACCCTCTAAAAATCGGACCTACTTCCCCTACTAGGGTGCCGCAGCACTCTCCTGCCAGGCATAAAACTGTATAAAAACTGTATATATTCTCTACCTGCAAGTTGGAACTCCCGGCACTCCCCCCCACTCTCACCCTGAGGTCTCGAGGTCTGTCCCCCATGGAGTCCAGATTCTTGGACACTTTCTTGAGGGGTGTGGAAAGGGCACAGGGTGTTGCCGGTCTGTGCTGTTTTCCCAGCTTGGGAGCGGTGAGAGGAAAGTGAGCTGAGAAGTGGCCAAAGTGGAGAGGCAGTCCCCTGAGGCACCAAGCCGCAGCACTGAGAAAGCTTTGCTAAAGTTTGGCTGGCGCACTTGGCCCTCAGGGGATGACAGCTGAGACAAAGGGCTGCATCTCACAGACCGAATCAGGACTATTAGCAGCCCAGCATCTCTTCCACAGGGCAGATATTCTGCAAACTTGTTCTGTTCTATCAGCTTTTTCATCTACTTTACATCAATCAGGGACAGGGCTGGAACTGAGTGAATCGCTCCAGCCCCTATCAAGTACCCAGGTTGTCAGGCCTCACATCCCCCTTGCCAGCACCGACATAACTGGTGGACTGGCTGAGGAGCCACAGAGCCCCATGTGACCTAGGCAGGCACAAACCTCTAGACCATCTGCTCATTGGAGGGAACTGGATCACAGTCTTGCAGGGTTACCAGAGACTGGGTGTGACAGAGGGGCAAGGCAGGGAAGGAGGCAGCAACCTTCCCAGGCTAATGTACTGGCTGGGGGGGCCCTCCTGAGCTCACAGAATCCTGGAGTGAGTTATACTAAAGCTGCCAGCAGACTCCTGCTATCTAGTCACCAGAGACTTTTCAACTCTTTGATTTGAGGTTGGTACTGGCTGGGACAATTGATCGGGACCTCTTCATCTGGGACAATCACCCGAGGACATTCCAATGTTGTACACTGGGTGTGTGGTAGTGGGAAGGTTTGATTTTCCTTTTCCAATTGTTGTGGAATTGTTGTGGGGGCATGGTGACCTGACTACTGATATTTCTTCACAGCTCAGATTCCAACACAGAGTAACTGATTCTCTAGGGTAAGACAGAGACTAGCTGAAGATAAGACAGAGCCACTTAACCCCACCACATCAAGAAGGCCCCCAGTTTCCGCAGGCAGTAGCAAAGTACGGGTTGGCAAAACTCTAGGGGAAAAGGTACAAACACCAGTTCCAGCTTACAGGCAAAGGAAGGACTGGTCAATCACTACTCCTAGAACC
>CAUYRH010027300.1:0-16232 GCA_963574655.1 Perodicticus potto | reverse complement strand
TGGAGCCATGAGAATTTGCCCTGGGCACTCTCAGTCCAGTTTGGGCTCCGATGGGGTCCCTGTTCCAGGAGGCCTTCACCTCTGGGGACAGGCCACCCTCCAGTGGTCACCCTTGCATTCTGGACAGGGGCCAGGTGGCTTGCCCATAGGGGTTTTCTATTTTTAATAGAGATGGAGGTCTCAATCTTGCTCAGGCTGGTCTCAAACTCCTGAGCTCAGGCGATACACCTACTTTGGCCTCCCAGAGTGCCGGGATTAAACGTGTGAGCCACCTTGCCTGGCCTCCACTTAACATTAATAAAGCTGCTTTTAAAAAGCACAATGACATATATACCCACCATAATCTATAATTGTAAAGAGTAACAATACCATGTGTCAGTGAGGATGTGAAGTGAAATGGAATTCTCATTCACTACTGATGGGAACATAAATTGGAGCAATCAATTTAGAAAATTAGCTGACATTATCTGCTAAAGTTTTGTACACTCTATAAGCCAGTAATTCCACTCCTAGGTATAGACCCAGGACAGATGCATGCATGCAGGCACCAAAGGCAGGTACGGGAATGTTCATAGCAGACTATGATAGTCCCAAACTGGAAAGAAATGCTCATCGACTATTAAGTTAACAGATTATGGTTGAGCTGTGCAGTGGTTTTACACAGCAAAAAGAATAAGCCACAACTACATGGAGCAGCATGGATGAATCATGAAAATGTACTGAATAAGACCAGGAAGTATGTACTCTCTATTTGGGAGAATAAGCTCACAAGTTATAGAAAGTCCAAAAACAAGCAAAACTGATCTGTGTTGTAATGATCGTGATTACCCTTGACAGAAGTGGTAGTAACCACATGGCACAAGAAGGGTATCTGGATGGTCATTGTTTTCTGTTTATTGATCTGTGTGCTTGGTTACACAAAAAGTGTTTTAATTTGAAGATTTCTTTGTTCAATTTTCCATATTTGTAATTTTGTAAACTTTATAAAAAGTGATAGCCCCACTTCATAACCCACTTAATAGAAGCACAGTTATACAATGCACAAAGGCAAAGGAATTTTTGTCATATTAAACAGTACATACCAGTACATTGGTACCCCCAAATGTTGTAAGACATAAAACCCAAATCAAGCATTTCCCCCATCTGTTTTGAATTTGCTTTTTGAGTTAGAGTATTAGAGCTAATCAAAGACAAGTGTTTATGCCTGATATCTACACCAGGGGGCACTGTTGTTCAAAACTGAGTTCTAAATACAGTACTAGCCTTTTAATGAACAGGTTAGGATCAATGTGGTTATAAACATCCAGAAGGTGCTTTTGCAGTACTTTTATTCACAGAACCATACATTAGAAACCTACAAAAATAGTATTGGGTCACTACAGCTCAGGGACTCATTCCTTCCTGAGCTATGTTGTGTTTATTCCTTACAGAATGAGGCCTCCAAGTTTAGATGTGTGGGGTTTTTTTAGGCTGGGTGCAGTGCCTCATGCCTATAATCCTAACTGGGAGGCCAAGGCAGGTGGATCTCTTCAGCTCAGAAGTTCCAGACCAGCCTGAGCATGAGCCAAGACCCTGTCTCCAAAAAAATAGCTGGGCATTGTTGCAGGTACCTGTAGTCCCACCTACTTGAAGGCTGAGGCAAAAGGATTGCTTGAGCCCAAGAGTTTGAGTTTGCTGTGAGCTATGATGCTATGGCACTCTACCAAGGGCAACAAAGTGAGACTCTGTCTCAAAAAAATAAATAAATAAAAATAGGTATTTATTTATTATTTGAGACAGTCTCACTATGTCACCCTCGGTAGAGTGCCATGGTGTCACAGCTCACAGCAACCTCCAACTCTTGAGCTTAAGCGATTCTCTCGCCTCAGCCTTCGAGTAGGTGGGAGTTATGGGCGCCGAGCCAAAAAATAAGTGTTTTTCTTAAATATACTATTTACTTTTGAGACAGAGTCTCATTCTGTTGCTCTGGATAGAGCGCCATGGCATCATGGTTCACAGCAACATCAAACTCTTAGGCTCAAGCAATCCTCTTGCTTCAGCCTCCTCACTACCTGGGACTTCAGGCACCGGCCACAAAACCTGCCTATTTTTTCTGTTTTTGTTTTGTTTTGTTTTGTTTTTGGTAGCGATGGGGGAGGCAGCGGTCTCCTGGCTGGTCTTAAACTCCTGAGCTCAAGTGATGTTCCTGCCTCAGCCTCCCAGAGTGCTAGGAATACAGGCTTGAGCCACCAAGCCTGGCCATTTACGTTTTGTTGTTGTTGCAGTTTTTCCGCCAGGGCCGGGTTTGAATCCACCACCTCCAGTATATGGGGCCAGCGCCCTACTCTTTGAGTCACAGGCACCAACCTATTTGTTGTTGTTTTTATCTTTTTTTTGAGACAGAGTCTCACTAAGTGGCCCTCGGTAGAGTGCTGTGGCGTCACAGCTCACAGCAACCTCAAACTCTCAGGCTTAAGGGATTCTGTTGCCTCAGCCTCCCAAGTAGCTGGGACTACAGGTGCCCGCCACAACGCCCAAGTATTTTTGTTGTTATTGTTGCAGTTGTCATTGTTGTTTAGCTGAACCAGGCTGGGTTTGAAAGTGCCAGCCTCAGTCTACATGGCTGGTGCTGTAACCACTGTGCTACAGGTGCTCAGCCCATTTACAAGGTTTTTATTTTTTTAGAGACAGTCTCACTTTGTCAGACTACCTACCCTTGGTAGAGTGCCGTAGTGTTACAGCTCTCAGCAACCTCCAGCTCTTGGGCTCAGGTGATTCTCTTGCCTCAGCCTCCCGAGTAGCTGGGACTACAGGTGTCTGGCACAATGCCCCGCTATTTTTTTGTTATACTTTGGCAGGGGCCGGTGTTGAACCCTCCGCCCTCAGTATATGGGGCTGGCGCCCTACTCACTCCTTGAGCCACAGGCGCCGCCCATTTACATGGTTTTTGATGCCTGTAATTCTAGCACTCTGGGAGGCTAAGGCAGGTGGACCTCCTGAGTTCAGGGGTTTGAGACCATCCTTAGCAAGAGTAAGACCCAGTTTCTAAAAATAACCTGGCATTGTGGCAGGAGCCTGTAGTCCCAGGTACTTGGGAGGCTGAGAGAAGAGGATCACTTGAGCCCAAGAGTTTGAGGTTGCTGTGAGCTAGGATGCCATCGCTCTATACCGAGGGTGACAAAGTGAGACTCTGTCTCAAAAAATTAAAAAGAAAAACTGGGGGCAATGCCTGTGGCTCAAGGAGTAGGGTGCTGGCCCCATATACCGGAGGTGGTAGGTTCAAACCCCGCCCTGGCAAAAAACATAAAAAAAAAAAAAAAAAAAAACTGGTTTTTGAATGTTTAATTTACCAACTTTTTTTTCTATTTTATAAAATGCAGCTTTGTTTAGCTTTAAAATCTGGCCTCCTTTACACCAAACAAGATTGATTCCTGCATATGAATTCTGCTCCCATGCTCCTTCCACATACACATAGGGACAGTGAGATTGGGGATACTCCACCCACCAATCACAAGTTTACCGGTGGCTTCCCAAATGCCAAGTCCAGTGAACACTTCCCAGCCTTTTTCCTGCACTTCTCTGCTCACTTCACCTCCTCCTCTCACGGCTGTATCCCTTTCACTTTCATGATACTCTTCTCACTCTCACCTCCTTGTATCTCTCCCTGTTCACTCCTTCTCCTCCCTGGCTTTCCTCTTGTCCTGCCTTTTACAATTAGGGGTCCCTGGGATAGGTTCCTCACCCTCTGTTTCCTCATTCTGCTTTCTCTCCCCAGAGTGACTGACTGTATCCTCGCCAAGTGCGTCAACTTTTTATCTCCTGAAATTCCCCTCCTGAATATCCTGTAGGCTCGAACTCAATGTATCTAAATATGACTTTGCCCCCAAACTTCTTTCTCCTCCTCTATTCTCTGGTCGTACCCAATACCCTAGCCAGAAACAAGGAAGCCATCTTTTACTCATTCACCTCCTTCCTCCTGGTGAATTATCCTTTTCTCTCCCATTCCTCCACAGCCCTGCTCAGGTCCTATCATCATCTGCCTTTTCATGAACTCGCTCCCTGCTGTGCCTTCCCCACTTTCAGATCCAAAGGAAGCTATTCAAAATACACATCTGATAATGGCTCTTGCCACCCACTCCCACCCACAGCAGGACAAAGTCCCATCTTATTAGATGCTCCCCCTGCTCCTCTTCCCGTGAAAGTTGTCTTTTCGCTTCTTTGTTTGAGACAAAGTCTTGCCCTGTTGCCAGACTGGAATGCACAGGAACAATCATGTCTCACTGTAACCCTGAACTCCTGGCCTCAAGGGATCCTCTCACTCAGCTTCCCAAAGTGCTGGGATTACAGGCCCGAGTCACTGTGGGCCCAGTGAAAGTCTTAGCCTGCACCTGGCTCCCAGCCTCAACTCTCGCCTCCTCTACCCTGCAGGTGTTACACTCCAGCAGCATCAGCTTAGTCACAGTCCCCTAGATACACTGTGCCCCGTCTACCCCGACCTGGAAGCCTCTTCCACCCCTCCTCTCCCTTCTCTCCTGACTCAACTCTGGTATCACCTCTTCCAGGAAATCCTCCTTGAACCTCATAAGCCAGTGAGCAAGACGCTGCACCCCCTCCTCCTGTAATAACCTTGCCAAGTTCTCATTATTTCCCTTCCACAGGAAGTAATCATTATTGTGCTTATGTGTTTCTCACTAGCCCATGAGCTTCTTATCCTACTCTGACTCGTCTTTCCCTCTAGGGCCTGGCATGTGGCAGGGGGCCAAATAAATGTTTCTTGAATCAAGGAATGGAGACTAACTCCTGGCCTTGAATGGTTATTTATTCTCTGAATCAGAGAATACAGGAGGAGAAACAAGTTTGGGAGCAAATAAGTTTGGGGGACAATCACCCAAGGACTGAATGTTAGAGGGACAGGTTCTGAACAGAGAAAGGAAGGAGAAAAGAGTATGTGTGAATGATGAGGACCTGGGCTTTGCATCCTGGGGCCACACAAGGGCAACTGTGCAATAGACAATTTGGATGACCCAGGCTGGCACTCCAGAAAAAAGTCTGGGCCATCAGGTGGTAGAAGCAGTTAATTGTGGCAGCTAAGACAAGCTGCCTTCAGAAGGCCTCAGAAAGAGGTAGAAGTGCCCTCCTCCCACTGCTGGAAGAAGATTCCTGCGACTGGATCCAGGGTGAAAGGTTTCTTTGGAAAGGCCCCCAGAGGCTGTGAGGTGCCACCTCTGCCATCCCAGGATTGGCTGGGGGCCTCTGGCCACCTCTACCTTCTTCTAGACCTGTATCCTGCTGATCTGGGCAGAGCTCTGCATGGCCCTGCATGACTCACCACAGTGCCTTGGTGGAGACTTTTAAAGGGCTCTGCTGAGAAAAGCTGCTGTGCTTGCCATGACACTCCCAGTTCTGGGGAAGTCACCCTTCCTGGATCCATGTATCGAATGAATTAGGTTCAGGTTAGTATTAACCTAGCATCCTTGGGAGCTGCACTCCACATAACACAAGCATGAGGAAACCATGCAGGAACAAGCCCCGGCCTGTGCATGGAACACAAATGCCATCAACCCCTTGACCTCTGCAGTGGTGCCCACTGTCCAGATAGGGCCCAGCCTGTCCCACAGAGACTGGTTCCTCATGACTCTTCATAGGTATCTGCCACCCAAACCCAACCAGAAACCAAAGGCCACGCTGGAGGAAATGCCTCAGATTTTCACAAAAATGTAGTACAGGGGACCCCTGAGGATCCAGGCAGGTATTCCTGAAGGGTTCTCAGTGCACTTTGCGAAATGTATAATAAACAGCTGCAGGGGCGGCTTCGACAAAACGCCCACGGTGACAGTGAAAGTAGGCAGCTTGCAGAAGTTGTGGACTCACAGCTCCTCCCACAGCCACCCACCTGCTGGAAGTCCCTGACTGAGCTCATAGGAGTTTGCTCCCTGCTGCTTGTCTGTGAAGCAAGTGCCACTTTTTGGCTCTCCCCTTCGCTCCTAACTGACACCCACTCAGAGTGGGGTCAGGGGAACAGCCATTTTGCGTAATATGACTCCCCCTCTGTGCCAATGGCTGAGCTTCTTCAGGATTTTGGAACTGAAGGAAGAAAAAGAGATCAGTGACATTAGTGGCCACTTTTCCTGTTATGGGCCAGAGGAAGCAAAGAAAGGATGCCCGGAGGAAAAGAAAAGAATGAAGCAGAAAACAGAGGAACAGGTGACAGAAGAGAATCCTGATGCCACTTCAGTCTCTGGTCTTGTCCCACCTGCACCTCAGGCTCAAAGCTCCTTGAGACACCCTTGACTCCTATGACAAATTCCCTGTGTTTTGATTTAACTAAGTCCAATTTCTTGAGAATCCTAATACCAGGAATGTGCCACTAATTATTTATGTATCCACAGGTAATTTGCTTTATCTCTTTGGGTATCATTTCCTTATTCATCAGGTGGGGCTAATAAGATATTTCACAACAGCAAAGGAACTAATTAAATAATGTACTGGGAGTGAGAATGCTAAGTATAGTTTGACCCACAGGGCAGACTCTTAACTAATGCCACTCTTCTGCACACCTTCCCTAAGATAGACTAAATGTGCCTTCCAAGGTCTGGAGAGAAGATTCTGGAATCATTCACACTAGTGATAGATGCTTAAAACCCAGAATTGAATGGAAAAATCAATTATTTTTCTTCCTAAACGAGGACTGCGGCATTCAGTTTCTTCTAAAACAGAAAAACAACATTTTTCTATGGACTAGGTTCTTGGGTTTGCAGATCCAGACATTTTGTCTAATGAACATTTTTTCATTGCCTGCTGGTAACCATTTCCTTGTTCCCCCAAGGCAAGTGATCTGAGAAAGAGTCAAGTGTTTTGTAACCTCATAGTAACCTTATGACCCAATCTTAGAGGTAACTTGCCATCCTTTCTGTCATATTCTATTGTTACCATGTAGAAAGGGACCACCCAAGGGTGTGGATTCCAGGATGGAAGTGGGAGGCCCAGATCACTGGGGCATCTTGGAGACTGGCTACCACAGGCAGTACCTTTCCAGATGTCCTACCAAAGCATCCCAGAGGGCATAGGAGAATGACCATGAAATGACTGGCACCAAAGCAGCTCACCAAAACAGAGTAATGCCCAGATAGCTTCTAATTTATTCCTCTTGTATGAAGTACTCAATAACTATTCAATAGCTACCCCCCTTTTTTTTGAGACAGAGCCTCAAGCTGTCACCCTGGAGAGAGTGCTGTGGCATCGCAGCTCACAGCAACCTCCAACTCCTGGGCTCAAGCGAGTCTCCTGCCTCCGCCTCCCAAGTAGCTGGGACTACAGGCGCCCGCCACAGCGCCCGGCCATTTTTTGGTTGCAGCTGTCGTTGTTGTTTGGCAGGCCTGGGCTGGATTTCGAATCTGCCAGCTCAGGTGTACGTGGCTGACACCTTAGCCGCTTGAGCCACAGGCGCCAAGCCCCGATAGCCCCCTTTTAACCAAAACAGTTAACTACATGTGATGCCCTCATAGCCCTCTGGCCTATATTGGGTATGTCCAGGCTGGGTATGGTGGCCCAAGCCTGTAATCCCTAGCACTCTGGGAGTCCGAGGCAGGAGGATCCCTTGAGCTCAGGAGTTCGAGACCACCTTAAGCAAGAGTGAGAGCCCCCTTCTCGATTAAAAGTAGACAAAACTAGCCAAGCGTTTTGGCTGGTGCCTGTAGTCCCAGTTATTTGGGAGGTTGAAGGAAGAGGATCGCTTGAACCCAGGAATTTGAGGTTGCAGTGAGCTAGGCTGACAAGTCTTTCTAGCCTGGGCAATGAAGTGAAACTCTGTCTCAAGAAAAATGAATTAATTAATAAAAATTTTAAAAATATATAAGGTACGTCCAGCAGCAATCTTCTCTCAGTTTGAGAAATAGGGCAGGGGAATCTGTTCCAGGACTGGTTAGATGACTTAGGGAGGCCAAAGTGGCAATAGTGTACGGGAATCATCAGCTAGATTAAAAGCCTGCCCGGAGCATTGTTAGCAATAGTTGAGGAGGGCTCACTTGCGCATTTGTAGGAGGGAGTGGGCACACACACACACGCACACACAGGGACCAACCCAATCTCTATCAACAAAAGCTGGTTAGGGCGGCACCTGTGGCTCAGTGAGTAAGGCGCCGGCCCCATATACCGAAGGTGGCAGGTTCAAACCCAGCCTTAGCCAAACTGCAAAACAGAAAAATAGCCGGGCATCGTGGCAGGCGCCTATAGTCCCAGCTACTCGGGAGGCTGAGGCAAGAGACTCTCCTAAGCCCAGGACTTGGAGTTTGCTGTGAGCTGTGTGACGCCACGGCACTCTACTGAGGGTGACAGAGTGAGACTCTGTCTCTACAACAACAACAACAAAAAAGCTGGTTAAATAAATGATGGCATAGTTGTATGTGATGGGGCACAAAGGTGAGAATATTCGTCTCCATTTCAGCTGAGACCTCATAGTCTGAGAATACATAATAGATGCTCAGTTCCCAGCTCGGTGCCTGTGGCTCAAGCGGCTAAGGCGCCAGCCATGTACACCTGAGCTGGCAGGTTCGAATCCAGCCTGGGCCTGCCAAACAACAATGACGGCTGCAACCAAAAAATGGCCGGGCGTTGTGGCGGGCACCTGTAGTCCCAGCTACTTGGGAGGCAGAGGCAGGAAACTCGCTTGAGCCCAGGAATTGGAGGTTGCTGTGAGCTGTGATGCTACGGCACTCCATCCAGGGTGACAGCTTGAGGCTCTGACTCAAAAAAAAAAAAAAAATAGATGCTTAGTTCCCGACATCCCAAGGGAGGGTTGGACCACATATGTGGGGCATGCTGGGATATCATGAAACCGAATCTGCTGGCATTAATGTTCACTCCTATGCTACCTATCAAAGGACAGAGGGGTTGAAAGGGACAGTGGACAGTGGAGCACTGAGGCGTCCCATCTCCTCTCTTCCCCACCTCACCCCTGGGAATGTGGGAGGACCCAGCCCAGTTGTGGAGAGGTAGGGGCCATGGGCAGGCGGGGCTGTGCTGGCTTGTGGAAGTCTGCCCGCTTGCTTTCCAGCTACCCTTTCTCTCTCTTCCCCCAGCCACTCATCTGCAGCTGGTGGGGAACCTGCCAATGAAGAAACTGAGGCGCCCACCCAAGGTCAAATGGGGTTGGGATGACTCCGCACACCCTGCCAGCTTAGGCGTGCCTTCCCTCACTCTCACTGTGCCTGCTAGAGAGAGATTAAAATCTCCTCTACCAGTAGTTAGTGCTTTATGAGTTGAAGGAGGCGAAGGATTTAGATTTATAGAATCTAAATCCTATACTGTCTGAGATAAACATGTTCCTATATTACAAAAAAAAAAAAAAAGAAAAGGAAGGAAGTGAGGGACGGAAGAAAGAAAGAAAAGAAGGAAGGAAGGAGAAAAAAAGAAAAGAAAAGAGAAGATGGACAGCGGCTGTGGCTCAAGGAGTAGGGCACCAGCCCCATATACTGGGGGGAGTGGGTTCAAACCCAGCCCCGGCAAAAAAAAAAGAAAAGAAAAAAGAAAAGAACCAATAAAGCGCATACAAGGCCAGGTGCAGTGGTTCGCACTTGTAATCCTAACACTCTGGGAGGCCAAGGGGGGAGGATCAATTGAGCTCAGAAGTTCCAGACCAGCCTGAGCAGCCTGAACCTGTCTGTACTAAAAAAAGAAAAATTGTCCAGGCATTGTGGTGTCACCTGTAGTCCCAGCTACTCAGGAGGCTGAGGTAGGAGGATCACTTTAGCCCAGGACTTTGAGGTTACCATAAGCTGATGCCATGGTACTCTAGCCTGGACAACAGAATAAGATTCTGTCTCAAAAAACATTAAATTAAATTAAAAAATACATACAAACAATTAATGATTTGCTCTAGGGGACAGCCCTGGAAAAAATTACCTTCAGCTATTTCAGATTTTTGTGATATTTGAATTTTTTACAATAAGCCTGTTTTATTTGTAGTAGCAGAAAAAATATCTAAAGAGAACATACTAGAAATAAACTAATTAAAACTACTGGAGGGGCTCGGCGCCTGTGGCTCAACGGGCTAAGGCGCCAGCCATGTACACCTGAGCTGGCGGGTTCGAATCCAGCCTGGGACCGCCAAACAACAATGGTGGCTGCAACCAAAAAATGGCCGGGCGTTGTGGCAGGCGCCTGTAGTCCCAGCTACTTGGGAGGCAGAGGCAAGAGACTCGCTTGAGCCCAGGTATTAGAGGTTGCTGTGAGCTGTGATGCCACGGCACTCTATCCAGGGGGACAGCTTGAGGCTCTGTCTCAAAAATAAAAAATAAAAATAAAAATAAATAAAACTACCGGAGGACCCCTCCTCTCCTCCTTCATTTAAACACAGAACTTGGACCAGCTGGGCAGGTTTATACCCCACAAGTCCTTTCTCCTGCTGTAGAGAGGCGAGCGCACTACAAGAAGGCTTCTATTCTCTGGCTGCCCATGCCAGGGAGGGAGCTGCAGGCCAGGCCAGGAGGCAGGTCTCTGAGCAGCACCAGGGATGGGTGGGACACCAGGCTCTTGACCCACCCTGGTTCTCCCAGGTCAGGCCTCAGCCTGACTCCCAGATTCTGCCCATCTGCCCACTTGCTTTCCAGCCACCATTCTTCCCTCTTCCCCAGGCCACTCGTCTGTAGCTGGTGGGGAACCTGCCAGTAAGGAAGCGGAGGTGCTAGGGAAAAGGCAGCTACCCAAGGTCAAGCAAGAGGTTAGACATAGGTCATGGGTGGGACCCAAATGTACTTTAAATGACTCCACACACCCTGACAGCTTAGGTGTGCCTTGCCTCACCCTCACTGTGCTTGTTAATTACATAGAGTTTAAAATCACCTCATATTAAACGCTAAATAAACAAACCAAAGGAAAGAGCAGGCATTTTTCACTCACAAAATCAAAGTAGAAGGTAGGGTATGTGCAGCAGAAGCAAATATCTTAACCTCACTAAGCCTTATTTTCCTCATGTGAAAAATGAGTTGAATAGTTCCTACCTCATAGCATTGCTGGGGGGAGTTGATGAACAGTAACACGCAGCAGGCGTGTCATAGCATGCTAGGCTTTCTGTCCTCCAGACATTCAGGAGCTGTTCCAAGTGGTGTTCACCCAGGTGGTGGGGAGAAAGGGGACTTTTGCTTCCTTAATCTCCCCCCAATCAGCAAGTGTCTATTTGCTCTTCAACAAGTGAAGGGGTTTGGCTTGTTTAACAGCACTGGGTCCCTAGAACAATCGAAGGGTGCGCCCTTGGCTTGCTGTGTTGTTCTTCTTCTTCTTCTTCTTTTTTTTTTTGTAGAGACAGTCTCACTTTATCGCCCTTGGTAGAGTGCCGTGGCATCACACAGCTCACAGCAATCTCCAACTCCTGGGCTTAGGCGATTCTCCTGCCTCAGCCTCCCAAGTAGCTGGGACTACAGGCGCCTGCCACAACGCCCGGCTATTTTTTGTTGCAGTTTGGCGGGGCTGGGTTTGAACCGGCCACCGTCTGTGTATGGGGCCCACGCCCTACTCGCTGAGCCATAGACGTCGCCCTGCTGTGTTCTTTACATATCAGTTTTACCAGATAAGAAACCCAAGCTCAGGCAGCCCCTGTGGCTCAGTGCGTAGGGCTCTGGCCCCATATAGCAAGGGTGGTGGGTTCGAACACAGCCAAACTGTAACAACAACAACAAAAATAGCCAGGCATTGGTGGCCGTCGCCTGTAGTCCTGGCTACTTGGGAGGCTGTGGCAAGAGAATTGCTTAAGCCCAAGAGTTGGAGGTTGCTGTGAGCTGTGACAACATAGTACTCTACAGAGGGTGACAAAGTGGGACTCTGTCTCTAAAAAAAATAAATAGAAACCCAAGCTCTCACCCCAGTGAGTGGCTCTTGCCTACAATCCTAGCACTTTGGGAGGAAGGGGGATGGCTTGAAAGCAGGAATTTGAGGTTGCTGTGAGCTTGGCTGAGGCCGTGGCACTCTAGCCTGGCCAACTGTGTCTCAAAAAAAAAAAAGAAAGAAAGAAAGAAAAGAAAAGAGAAAAAACTCGAGGCTCTGTCCACCCCGCAAGCAATTATCTTCCTATGACCCACTTCTCTGGGGCTTGAAAGGTGTGGAATTCCTGGTGCAATAAATCCCAGGACGAAGCCCCGCAGCGCCCCTCCCAGTGCTTCAGGCTGCAGCCTCCGAGCCAGCCGGGGCAGGGGCCGTCGCTGCCTCCACCCTCTGCCCGCGCCGGCCGCGCTCCCGGCCATACCCGCCCTCGCCCGCCGCCGGGGAGCCTTAGTGGTTGACCCGAGCTTGCTTGCTGCCCGGCCGCAGGGACAGTAGCCCTTCATGAAACAGAGAAGCCGCGAAGTTCCCGTGGGCGTTGGGCGCTGGGCTTTGTCTCCTTCACTCAGAGGTCAAGTTATCAGTAGAGAGGGAAGAATGTCGGCGGTCTGACAATTTTCCAGCAGGCAGGGGGGTCCCGGCAGGTGACGCAAGCGGGCCGGGAGTCGGAAGCGCCACGGAGCCGGCAGGTGCGGGCGGAGGGGCCGCGCTGAGGGCGGGGTGGCGCCGTGACCCCCCTTCTCGGCGGCCCCCCACCCACTCCTCCCACGTCTTCATCCTGTTCTCTAAGTTGGCCCGCGATCAACTGTAGAGGGCCGCGGACGTGAGCAACAAAGGACTTTGTGTCTTCTGAAAAGGATATGAGACGGAACTGCCCCAGCTTGTGTTTTCAGATCCTCCCGGCCACCTGCCTTCCCGTCCCCACCTTTCTGTGCGCCGGGAGCTCACTCCTTCCTGGGCTGCTGACGCCCGTAGACCATTTCTCAGAACTATGTTTCTAATGCACAAAGAAGCACAAAGGACAGAACCAATTATCTTGAAATATAGTTATGGAAATGTAAGCAAAACTGAGATTGAATATAAATGCTACTTTATTAATGCGTCAAACAAGAGCTGGTGTAGGTCTAATGAATGTGATTTTGAGGAAGTGATCAACGCAAGAGATATTTTAAGGTCTCTAAAACAAGTGTAGAGTAATATGAAAGTATTTAAAATTCTAGTTTTGACAAAGTCACTGGTGTCTCTAAAACATCATGGTTTGTTACCTACATTCTTTTCTTTCTTTCTTTTTTTTTTTTTTTGAGACAGAGTCTCACTATGTCATCCTGGGTAGAGTGCGGTGTCATCACAGCTCACAGCAACCTCAAACGATCAAGCTTAAGTGATTCTCTTGCCTCAGCCCCTCAAGCAGCTAGGATCACAGGCACCCACCACAACACCCAGCTATTTTTTGGTCATAGTTATCATTGTTGTTTGGCAGGCCGGGGCTGGATTCAAACCCACCACCTCAGATGTATGTGGGTGGCCCCGTAGTTGCCACGCCTATTTACATTCTTAAGGAAGGAAAAGCTCGACTTTAGTTAGAGGTTAAGGAAAATAAAGGTGTACTTTTTTCCTTAATGAGTTTGCCGACTCTCAGTTGAGTTCTACCTGTGAACCAACTTTGACTCCCCAGGTCAAGGCTCCCACCTCAAACATTCTCTTTGCCTGGGGAACATATTAATAACTTCCCTGGGCCCTACAGCTAGATTCCCACCTTTGTTCTTTCATCTCTTTCTGTGTGTGTCTCTCTCTCTGCCTCCTCCTACGTATCACTCCAGGCTGAGAGTTTAACATTTGGAGATTTAGATTGAATTCCCAAGAGGCAGGAATTGAATATAACTCCCTGTGACCCAGCTGGTAAGGAGGTGGCATTAGACCTCAAACCCAGATCTGTTAGTATCCAAAATAATGTTGGCCCCATCACAGTCTGGGGTTCTTGTGGTCATCAGTGTATATTTCCCCCAGACTGTCCTTGCCTTTGTCTAGCTCTAGAAAATGTTTATCTAAAAAGGGCAGCCATGGGCCAAAATGGCACATTTGGCAAAGATTTTCAATAATGCCTTCTTTTGCGACAGGCCCTACTCTAACTAGACAAAAATGACCCAACCCAAAACGTCATTGCCAACACCAGACACTCGCTTATGTTTATTGTTTCTATGTCCTACAAACAATCATCAGAAAACCTCTTTCACTGGACGGGAGGAAAATGAAGGTCATGTTTTCTTCTTCACATGGAACTCTGAGGCTGAGCAAAGGCTTATCCACAAAGGCCAATTGTCTGCTTCTGATTTCTTTGCAACTGTTTTAAGAACCTATTCCTTAGGTCAAGCTCGGTGGCATCACTTGAGTTCAGGAGTTCAAGACCAGCCTCAGCAAGAGTGAAACCACAGCTCTACTAAAAACAGAAAAACTAGGGGGGTGTTGTGGCAGGCACCTGTAATCCCAGCTACTCAGGAGGCTGAGACAAGAGGATCACTCAAGCCCAAGAGTTTGAGGTTGCTATGAGCTATGATGATGCCATGACACTCCACCCAGGGCGACAGAGTGAGACTCTTGAATGGTGTAAATGGTGATATCTAGAGACGAGGCTGCAAAGGAGGTATTCAGACCAGGTTTAATGAAAGGGGACAGTGACCTGCCTGAGCAGGGCAAAGATGGCGTCTGCCCCCGGGGTCAGTTAGAGATCACTTTTTTTTTTGAGACAGTCTCACTATGTCACTCTCAGTAGAGTGCTATGGCATCAGAGCTCACAGCAACCTCAAACTCCTGGGCTTAAGCGATTCTCTTGCCTGAGCCTCCCAAGTAGCTGGGACTACAGGTGCTCGCCACAACGCCCGGCTATTTTTTGGTTGTAGTTGTCATTGTTGTTTGGCAGGCCCGGACTGGATTCGAACCAGCCAGCCCTGGTGTATGTGGCTGGCGCCCTAGCTGCTGAGTTACAGGCGCTGAGCCTAGAAATCACTTTTATATGGGGCTGTGGGGGGTGAGCACATTCCACAGGTTGCCTGTCAGGTTAGAGTCTTTTGGCTTGAACTTCTCAGGGGTGGGGCTGTCTAGATCCTTTGCATCTTTGCCTTAGGAGGAGCCAGAAAAGGGTTTGTGTGTGGCTATGTTAGGATTCTCTCCCTTGCCCCCAAAAAGAACCTATTCATCAGACAGGCTTCCTTTTGGATAGCTTATCTGCCCCTCCCAGCCCATTCTTGTCATCCTGCTCCAGTTCACCGAGGGAATCAGAGCAGCCTCGGGTACCTCATTCATTCATTATTAACCTATTCATCAAAGGCTCCTTGAGTGTATAGGTCTGCGTAACCCAATACTATATTTCAGCTCATACTCATTGGATTAATTTTCTTTTAAAATGGTCTTAAAGATGTGAAGCTTTTTACTTGTATTAGAAACATTTCTTAAAACAAGGATAGCTTGTATTTCTTTCTTTCTTTCTTCTTCTTCTTCTTCTTTTTTTAAGAAAGTCTCATTATGTCACCGTGGGTAGAGAGCCCTGGCATCACTGTGGCTCACAGCAACCTCGAACTCTTGGGCTTAACCAATCCTTTTGCCTCAGCCTCCCAAGTAGCTGGGACTACAGGCACCCGCCACAACATCCAGCTAGTTTTCCTATTTTAGTAGAGAAAGAATCTTGCTCTTGCTCAGGCTGGTCTTAAACTCTTGAGCTCAAGCAATCCATCCACCTCAGCCTCCCAGAGTGCTAGGATTAAAGGCATGAGCCGCCATGCCTGATGTAGATAGCTTGTATTAGAAAGCAGTTTATAGGGCGGTGCCTGTGGCTCAGTGAGTAGGGCGCCAGCCCCATTTACAGAGGGTAGTAGGTTCAAACCTGGCCCTGGACAAAGTGCAATAAAAAAATAGCCGGGTGCTGTGGCAGGCACGAGTAGTCCCAGCTACTCAGGAGGTTGAGGCAAGAGAATCACCTAAGCCCAAGAGCTGGAGGTTGCAGTGAGCTGTGACACCACAGTACTCTACTGAGGGTGACAAAGTGAGACTGTCTCTAAAAAAAAAAAAAAAGAAAAGAAAAGAAAGAAAGCAGTTTATAAATAAGCCCATGGATTATGCCCAGTTATTATAAATACAGAAGAGGCAAGAGTTTTAGTTCTGATCTGAAGGACTGAAGAACAGAATTTTTTTTTTTTTTTTTTTAAAAAAAAAGGCTCGGCACCTGTGGCTCAACGGGCTAAGGTGCCAGCCACGTACACCCAAGCTGGCGGGTTCAAATCCAGCCCGGGCTGCCAAACAATGATGAATGCAACCAAAAAATGGCCGGGCGTTGTGGCGGGCGCCTGTGGTCCCAGCTACTTGGGAGGCAGAGGCAGGAGACTCGCTTGAGCCCAGGAATTGGAGGTGCTGTGAGCTGTGATGTCAAAGCACTCTATCCAGGGTGACAG
>CAUYRH010027298.1:0-27185 GCA_963574655.1 Perodicticus potto | reverse complement strand
TCCCTCTCTCTCCCTCCCTCCCTCCCTGTCTCCCTCTTTCTTTCTTTCTTTCTTTCTTTCTTTCTTTCTTTCTTTCTTTCTTTCTTTCTTTCTTTCTTTTTCTTTCTTTTTTCTTTCTTTCCCTCCCTCCCTCCCTCCTTTCTTTCTTTCTTTCTTTCTTTCCTTCTCATCCTTCCCAGCCATGTGATCTCTTTTCCCTTCCCTTATCCACCCCGAGGGGAAGCAACATGTGATCCTCACTAGATGCCGTTGCCCAATCATGAAGTTTTCAGGCACCAGAATTGAGAGGCACAGAAACTCCTTCTGTTTATGAATTACCTAGACTCAGATATTCTGGGTTAGCAACACAAAATTAACTATGACATTCTGTAATCATGGAGGAGAATATCTCATTTCCTAAGCAAGAATATCAATTCAAGTATTTTTTTGCAAACCGTTTCCATTCTCAGTCTACACACAAACTTAGAGAAATGTGCCCTTAGCTTGGCTCTATGAGCTGCTTCATTACTGACATCAAAATCTTACAATTTATGGTTCTTTACAAATGACACTTCAATGAATGATGACACATAACTTAATATTTCTCAGCTTACCAAGAAGTATTATATTATGTTTAAATATGAAGAGTATGGGTAGGGGAGGAGAGGGGAGATTTGTAAGCTCTCACCTTATGGGCACAATGTAAAGGTATGCAGCACATCCCCTGGGTGATGTGTTCAACTACAACTTGACCCTTACCTAACAAATACAAACAATGTAACCTAATGTAATAAATGTGCCCTCATATTAATTTTAATTTATTTTATTTTTTTATTAAATCGTAAGAGGTAGATCATGTATACATTAATGCATTTAGGGGGTACAATGTGCTGATTTCATAAACAATTTGCAAGGCTTACATCGTAATGGTTAATATATCCCTCATCTCACTTACCTCATTGTGTTAAGACATTTATACACTATACTTTATAGATCTGACATGTACCCTTGCTATATGCACAGTAGGTGTGATCCCACCATTCACCCTCCCTCTATCAGGCCTTCTCCGTCCCCTGCCATCCCCCCCTTCATCCAGTGCCATAGTTGTGATCTATTCTTCATATGAAAGTGTGAGTGGTTGTAAATTGGTTTCATAATAGGACTGAGTACATTGGATACTTTTTCCTCCATTCTTGAGATACTTTAGTAAGTAGGATATGTTCCAGCTCCATCCATATAAACATAAAAGAGGTAAAGTCTTCATATTTTTTAAGGCTGCATAGTATTCCATGGTATACATATACTACAATTTATTAATCCATTCATGGGTCGATGGGCACTTGGGCTTCTTCCATGACTCAGCTGAAACAAAAAATCTGGTTCAAATATCTTTGTTATAAGGTGATTTTTGGTCTTTTGGATATACACCTAGTAGAAGAATTGCAGGATTGAATGGCAGGTCTACCTTTACATCCATGAGTATTCTCCATACTTCTTTCCAGAAAGGACATATTAGCTTGCATTCCCACTGGCACAAAAATAGAGAGGTAGATGTATGGAACAGAATTGAAAACAAAGAGATGAACCCAGACACTTACCATCATTTGATCTTTGATAAGCCTATCAAAAATATAAATTGGGGGAAAGATTCCCTGTTTAACAAATTGTGCTGGGAGAATTGGCTGGCAACTTGTGGAAGATTGATCTGGACCCACACCTTTCACCATTAACAAAAATTGACTCTCACTGGATAAAAGATTTAAACTTAAGACATGAAACTATAAAGATTCTTGAAGAGAGTGCAGGGGAAACACTTGAAGAAATCTTTCTGGGAAAATATTTTATGAGGAAGACCCCCTGAGCAATTGCAGCAATACCAAAAATACATTACTGGGATCTGATCAAATTAAAAAACTTCTGCACTGCCAAGAACACAGTAAGTAAAGCAAGCAGACAGCCCTCAGAATGGGAGAGGGTATTTGCAGATTATATTTCTGACTAAGGTTTGATAAACAGAATCCACAGAGAACTCAAACTTATTAATAAGAAAAGAACAAGTAATCTCATTTCATTGTGGGCAAGGGACTTGAACAGAAGCTTCTCTGAAGAAGACAGGCACAAGGCCTACAGACACACGAAAAAATGCTCATCATCCTTAATCATCAGAGAAATGCAAATCAAAGCCACTTTGAGATATCATCTAACTCCCGTATGAGTGACTTATATAACAAAATACCAAAACTACAGATGTTGGCATGGATGTGGAGAAAAGGGAACATTTCTGCACTGCTGGTGGGAATTAATTTGAATTTTTTTAAAAGTTCATTAAAAAAAAGAGTATGCCTGTTCATGTGGAAACATTATGTCCATATCATTTTAAAATCATATAATTGCCTTGCAAGTGCAGGTACTTGAAGAAATATTTAAATAAAGATGTTTTAATACAGATGTTAACATAAATAGTAAATCATATACATCTCCAAATTTTTATAATTATAAAATGGATCCCATGTCTTTACTTGGCAAACCCTCATCACTGATCCTGCAGAAACACCACTTTAAAGATTTAATGAAAATCTTGTGGGCGGCCAGTAAATTGAAAACCCAGTAGTATTCTACCAAAAGAAGAAAAGCCAGGCATTTATAGGAACAACCACCAATGCAAAATGAAGTGGAGTAACAAAGTACAAATTGCATCAATTTTGTTAAACACCAATCATTTATTAGAACCAGTAAAAGTACTCAGCATCAGTGAAGATATTTTGATTCTGGAGGAAGGTTTTTAAGTAAATATGGCATACGTTCACTTTGTAATATATAATTATAGAAATAAAAAATGGGATAATGGAATAAACTTAACCTTTGAGTCTAAAATAGGCCTAGCCTTAATTCTTATATCCACTACTAATATATATTTTGGAAGCCATTCAACTTCTAAAACCTCAGTTTGCTTACCTATAAAAAGGGTAAATAGTAACCGTGTAGAACTGAGTTATTAAATATTTAAAGCATTCACAGTCAAACACGACCTGATCTTTAAGAACTCAGTCTTTCTCCACTCACTGAAAACAGAATACCCGCAGCACACACCTCCCCATCTAGTTTTAAAAATAGGCAGAAAAAATAATGCCCAGGATTCTTAATTTCTCATCTAGTATTCTGTTAATAACATAGCTTATCATCATTGTGGACATTTTAATAGGTATCTTAACCTAACTTTTAGTTACTTTCCAACATATCTGAAATAATATTAATCTTAAAATCCTGCTGAAAGGATTAAATTAGTGCAATTTGAGTACTTAGACAACTTTGAAAGGATTAATACCATATCATAGATGCTGCTGCTAATAGTGATAAATAATATTTGTTATAATAATGTCATTGCAGTATTGTCATGAAGGGACAGTATATTTGTTGCTCAGAGTTTGTACTTTCTTTTTTCTTTTTTTAATAAAGAAGCCCCTTCATCAATTTAATAGACATTTTAAAACAAATGCTGCAAAATGGAATATGAAATTCTGAGAATATGACTTTTTTTCTTACAATGAAATATTAATATTTACATTGCTGCAAAGTCTTGCTTTAATTTTCCCATTGACCTTTAGTTACAGCTCTCAGCAAATATATAGTGATGGCCTTAACAGTCGGTTTCCTAGAAAAATAAATTGAACTATTTTGGAAATTGGATTTATAATACTCATGTAGGATATCATCATTGGATGAAGGAATTAAGAACATGGAGAGGAGTTCTAGTTTAATATGCAAAGGAAATGATAATTTATATCTGACCTATTAGTCTAAGACTGAGAATATATGAACCCTAATCGTTTATGAAATAACATATAACCAAAGAAACACTTCAATTTAATTCAAAATCCAACATTTTATTGTTTTTTTTATTTATACTTAATTTTACTTTTTAAATTCATACATATACGTAATTAACTATTTTTCACCTCTTCTATCCTTATTAGTATCTATTTCTTAAGTAATATCACAATCTTTCTATTCCATAGCACCAGTATTCTCATAAACTAGATATAAAAGGTATCTCTTCAGTTGTATAAAAGAAATGGTTTTAGTTTCACTGCCCCTAAAGTGTTACTTTCTTTTCTTAGATTTTCACTTCTGTAGCAGAATCCACTGAACTAAGAGGACAATATTTCAGATTATTACAGTTTCCTTTCAAATTGAAATGTCACCTCACTTCCCTTCAGATCGAATCACTACTAGTTTATGTGTCCAGTTAAAAGCTGAACACCAAGTACAGGAAATATACTATCTATGCCTTCTGTCTTCACCCTTGCTAGAAAGCTGTAATTTGCACAATACATAGTACTATAAATCCTACCATCTAATCTCAATGAATAGCTGAATGTATCAAATAAAAATGGATTGCAACTTTTTTCCACGGAAATTCAATCTCAATATTGAGGAGCATTCTGGTAAGCCAGACAAATGCAATATATTTAGTCTCTTAAGTTCATGGAACATAAAAAAGTTTTTGATATATGGCTTTTATCCTTTGGATTATACTACCGAAGTATCATACATTAGCTTATAAAATATACACAAATTATCACAAATGCAAAGCACGGAATTTAAAGTATAAACACTCATTATCATTAACTGAGATATTTGTATTAAATGTTGGGGTAATTTTTCCTCAATGTTCTTAAGAAAACAAGTAATTGCTTGGAAACCTAGTATCAGGATTTTCCATTTCATAAATGAAGTGTTTTCATTTACCTTTTTAATGTGAGAAATATGACATTTTAGAAAGCATATATGACTTAAAAATAAATATGGCATGAAGAGTATTATCACGATAAGCAATGCATAATGAATGGAAAGTTTTGAAAAGAATTTTAATTCATCTTGAACAGACATAAAAAAGTCAGGTAAATTCTAATATCAGAAAAACTTCAAGGCAGCAAAAATGTATTCTTGGGCTATATTCTCAAATCGAGATTAGGAACGTTTTAAAAGCAGACTTTCTGTATTCTTTTAGACAATTGCAATTTTCTTTCTTCTCTCCTTTCTCTCTTCTCCCTTCCCACTCCAGCCCCCATCTTCCCTCCCTGGCTCCCGCTCTCCCTTCCTTCCTTCCGTTCTTTCTTCCTTCTTTCATTTCTTGTTTTCTTTCCCAAGTACCATGAATTCTGTCTTCTTAGGAGAAATTTTATCTATTTTTTTTTCACTAAAACCCTTTCCACATAATTGAAATAACGCTTGCAAAGTTCTCAAGATGTGGCAAAAATTATTTCAAGGATGTTAAAAAAAATAAACCTTAGTAAACATATAAGAATATCTTTACAAAATAAGCCGAAAGACAGATAATAACAATTTTTAATGAGAATGTGCAGCAAGTAGAATTTTTATTTACTGCTCATAAGAATCAAAATAATGAAATACATTATGAGTAACCTTTTGCTGCATCTAATGTAGCAAAATACTAGCTATCCACCCAATACTTCCACTACTACAATACTTCCACTATATTCCAATTAGAAAAGCAAACATCTCCTAAAAAAAAAAAATGCCTGAGTGTACCTATACCAATAATATTCAGAACAGCCAAAAAATCTGTTAATATTCATTGTCAATAGAAAAGGTGAATAAAATATGGTGTGTTCAAACAATTTCTCAATCGGAGAAAGAATGAAGTACCACTAAAACCAAAAATATGGGAAAATCTTACAAATAAAATATTAAGCCAGGTATTAAAAGAAGCCAGGTATTAAATAGCACCTATTATATGATAATCATTTATATAAAATTTAATCATAAATTTAAATCATTTTATGTCATAAAACAAATATATGTTATTATAAATCACAAGGCAGAAGTAGTGAGTGGAAGTGGACTCTTGGGAAAATTCTGGGGCTCTGTTAATTCTAACTGTCTTCATTGCTTTTTTTTCAGTTTTCTAAATAATGTAAATAACCCAACTAAGATCAGATAAATGTCTAAATTATTAATGTCTTTATTAGAGTCAGTGAAAGCTATAAAAGCTCAACCAATTTTGCAAAGATATTGTTTGATAAGATTTGAGTAAACAATTTAAATCTCGAATATGACAATTTCATGAGACAGATTATAAAATAATATTTGGGATCATTTTATTTATGCATTTTATTGACATATAATATCTGTACATATTTTGAAGTACATGTTTTATTTTGATACATGCATACAATTTCAAGTGATTGAACCTGGGTAATTAAGATATCCATTATCCCAAACATTCACTCTTTCTTTATGTTTGGAACATTCTAATTCCTCTCCTGCAGCGATTTTGAACCATGAAACAAATTATTATCTATAGTTGTTCTACTGCACTATTGAACAATAGACTTTATTTTTCTATCTAACTTTATTTTTGTACCAGTTACGAACCTCTCTTCTTTCCCTCTCTTACCTTCCTTTCCAGCCTCTGATTATAGCCACTCACTTCTCTTGCTCCATAAGATCTATTTTTTCAGCTCCAAAATATGAGTAAGAACTTGTGTTATTTATCTCTCTGTGCCTGGTTTATTTCACTTAACTGGAGATAATAATCTTCAGTTTCATGTATATTGCTGCAAATGGCAGGATTTCATTCATTTTCATCACTGAATAATATTCCTTGGTATATATGTGCCATATTTTTTTTTATCTGTTCTTCTGTTACAGGCCCTTAGATTGGTTCCACATCTTGGCTGTTGTGAACACTGCTGTAATAAACAATAAACGTGGGAGTGCAGATAACGTGCAATAACAGTGACATAATTATTTCCTTTCTTTTGGATGTATATCCAATAGTAGGGATTCCTGATCCATACACCTGTATTAACTGGTGGCATTTTATGTTGTAAATTTCAGAGATTACAAGGTTCAAGGCTTTATTAGGAGCTGCTACTATGCACAAACACTCTAAGGAATAAACATGAAGTTTATGTGTTCAGATTGCCACTCCTAATATACCTGGAGGATTTTGTTTCATGGAATGTGACTCTAGTTCTTGAAAATGGGAGAATTCCTTCTCCTACTCTCCTGGTATGGATTACAAGGCTTGAACAACAGCAATTGTTCAGAGCTGGGGAATTTATAGAAAATTCCATTTCCTAAAATTTTAACTGATACCCCCTCTCACTACAGAGAAGTACAAATGCCAGATACTGCTAGTCTTAGCAAGACTTTGCTACATTTTCCACACTATTCATGGTAGCACCTAAATAGGGCCAATTATTCTTCAGAAACTTGTTAAAAGAAATGATTTTTAAGAATGAGTTCAAGAATCTCATCATGAAATTCGATTTTAAAAGTGATGTTTCTAGATCATAGTTGATCATAGTTATAGATTATAATTTCTTTTCTTTTTTAATTTCAGGTTAATGTGAGGTTATAAACACATATGTTACCATGTTTGCATTCATTAGATAGAGTCCCTCTTGGAGTTGTGTCCCACACCTAAGACGTGTGCCATAGAACCTTATGTAATAACTAATTTACCTATCATTATTTTAAAATTCTGTTATACTTTCATGTTTTATAATGCCACCTTTCTATCTATTTATTCTGTTTGATAACAAGTAAAAATGTCAGGTTTTTAAAATAAGATTTATTAAAGTTTTCATTCAGGACATGACTTAGTCTCTTTTAAAAAATAAAGCAAATTGGAATATTATGATTAAACTATTTTCAAAGATTCTTTTCGTTACCTTTTTGTTGTGTTTAAACTAACTCAAAAATTAGCTCAGAGTGCCTGAGCTTTCAAATATTAACTGGAAATTTATTTTAACCTTTCCCCATAAAAGTTTTGCTAAGGCATTTTTTTAAATTGCAGTTTTTACTAACATCAAGGAAGTTATGAATATGATCTAGTGTGACACTGAACAAGAGTATTCTTGGACAAGAGACCCAGTCTATAATTTCAAAACCTAACATATGTACAAAATGAAATAGTGAATTCGCTGATTGAAAATGTATTAATACAAAATTTAAAGACTGCATATTATTTTTGGTTATTCAGGAGGAGAAAAATGAACTTACTTTTTTTGCAAAAAAGTCTTCTCTAATATATCTGTTCAATAATCACCAATGTCAGATTCCTAAGTGAACTTTAGTCTCACTCAGTTAGATGCAGTATAGGGAAATAGTTTTGAAAGGCGTTAATAGACTGTAGGATGGTGGATAATACAATCTCAAGTTACAGTACCAGAGATGGAACTCCCACTCCACCATCACATTGAGCACTTGGGTCTACAGAACAGTAATTATTTCATGAGGATTTTGTGAGGATTAAAGAAATTAAAAATACATTCAGTGATAACAGTGCCTAGAGTATAGAAGTGGTTAGTCTGTGGAATTGTTATAAGAAGCATTCTTCTCCTTTCCTTAAACACTCTCACCTATTATGACCCTTGAAAGATAATGGCTTAGTCCAAATTGATATTATATATGAAAAACTAATGAGGCTCCCTGTCTAACTCTTGAAGCAAATTAAATGTGAAGTCATATTTCATTTTAAATAAAACTGCATGATGTATTTCAGAGAAAAGATTATGCTTAAATATCTCTAAGAAATTTGACCATTGACTTCATAGCAATTTTGTGATTTAGGTTACTTAGTGATGTTAATATTAATTTTTATGACTCCACAAATTTATGAGAGTTATAAAATATTGCATTATAAAACTTCCATTTAGACTGTTGAGGGTTCCTTACATTTTCCTAGGACTTTTATTTTCTATTAAATTCTAGAAATGCTTGTATAAGCCTTAAATATATCTGTGTATGAAGAATGGAAATATGGTATGAATGTCAATTTTAACATGTTATAATTTAAACTTTTTAAGATTTTTTTGCTATGTTCACTATTTGCTAAACATGTTTGATGATGTTTTTCTATTTTGGTAAAGTCACGTCACTATGCTCTGTACCTAATCTCATAAATATTCTCAGCAGCATTATTTAAGCACTCATGGAATGTGATATTCATTAGTAATAATCAGTACTCATCCTGCACTTACCCAGAGATTTTCTATTTGTGAACATATATTAAATACAAGTATCATTTAATGAAGAAAATTTTAAGGGGGCATGGATTGATTAAAATCTCATGAGCACATTTCATCTTACTAAGAAGTATATAATCAAAGTTAAAAGAAGAAAGAGATTCTCTTAACTCTGTTCAAGTCAACATCATGGGTAGCAAGGGAGCTTTGGTGTCCAGATCTCAACATTTTAGCAAATCTTCAACTTTATAAAGATTAGTCTATTCCAAAATTCTTGACTTGAGATATACTTTTAGTTTTAGTGGTTGAGGATTCATTTCTTGAATATGAACAGTGTGCCTTTGAATTAGTTATCCATTTATGATTTAGGAAATCTATTTCTATTTTATGATGTAGAATATAATTTTTTCATATAATCTCATTCCATAACTGGGGAAATAAGCACAGGATCAGTTTGGGAATCCACTGAACCCACTGTGAGAAGAATCTGAGCTATTCCATGGACCCACCTCATCTCCATAAGTCTCCGCTTTCACTGGTCGACCTCGATGGCTTTGGAACTCCTGGAATTAGTCTTACTTTAGAGCTTGTGTGTAATAACTCCAAAAAAGACTGATTATTTTGTTTTTCCACTTGCACAGCCACCCTGGCAAATACCCTTAGCTCCATTCATGGAAGTCTAGGAAAAGATTAACGCTTAAAAAAAAAAAAAATCTGACAATGTATTTCCTCAAGGGCCCTGGCTTCCTATTCTTTTATGAGATTTTGGGTTTCTAAAGTGGTTTGTGTCTGGGAATTACTTGTGGGACATCATACTCAGTTTTTAAGTTAGACTTCTCTTCAATCAACCTAAAAATCTTGCAGATCAAATAAAAATTTAGTAACATACCTGTTAACTTTTATTCCAGGTACACCATGATCAACTAGACAATGCCTAGGTCTTTGTATATCAGACCACTCTGATTACTATTCCAACTTTTCTGTCTGAAACAGTGTATGTGTCCTTCTTGTTTTTGGTGGTTAGTTGCAACCATTTGACACTTGTGGCATTTTCAGTGAAAATTCCCATTGCACTTAGGGATCTCTGTTTGGAGGCAGCAGTCCTCACTGTAATTTCTGATATTCAGAGAAGAGTGACCACAGAGCTCTTTAAGAATGCTAGGGCTCCCTCACGAGTTTCTTTCTCACAGTTGTTACAAAAGCAATGTCTTTTGGACTATCCCAGGGTAGATACGTCTCAGATATATACCCTGCAACATTCCAGTCTCCCTAAAACTTAGGTAATGTTTTCTAGAGTATACCAAGGCAGTTCTGATATTCCAATTTCATTTAGTGTAGGCCATATTTGGGGCCTTATTTCAGCTAACCAACCAAATTGTTATAACCTATTCTAGAGACTAGAATGTTGAATTTAAAATCTCAATGTAGTGAGCCTGTATCAATATAGTTCACTTGATCCAACTTTATATTTCTTCCTTTGTTATCCCATACCTTTAATACTACTTATTATACATAATCTCCATGTTTCTGTCTATATAAATTGGAAAATCACTGCAGTTCACTAGATGTGCCCCAGACTTCATACTGTGTATCTCATCCTTTGGGGTATGCTCTGATTTGAGTTCAGTTACACATCTGGAAGCAAAGGCAAGTGGGGAAGACAGGTCCTGAGGAGAAGCAGAGGTGCATTTCAAGGGAACTACATTATGATTCTGCAAGAAATGTCAGGTGATTAACAGTTTAACCTCCTCAGACAGGAGTAGAGAAGCTGCTTATATTGGCAAAGAAAATTTAGCAGAATTTGGGGTTTTCAACACCCCAGATTCCTTTAGGTCTCCCCACATGTTCCCATTCCTAGTTGCAGGATTCCATTCCTTTGTAATTAATGCCCTCATTTTATCAGAAGGAACCTTGTTATTGAGAAGTCACTTTGTGTGATAATCCTGTCACTTGCAGGATAAGCCTTTCGATTTAGTTTTCAGGATCTAAGTCCTGTGGCTATAGGGAGTAAGGGCCTCTTTTAGGGAAAACATAGACAGTGCCAGGTAATTTATGTTGAGCTTGACCCTGAGTTCAGCCAATTAACCCTCAACTTTCTCCATTGTACTTATGAGCACCCTGTCAATCTTATACCCTCTAGTTTTCCTAAAACGTCATAAGGTACAAAAGCACGTCATTCAAATTTTCTGAGGTACGGATAAATATCACTCCAAACTTCATCTTTTATGGATATTTGGTGTGGGATATCTAATGGTGATGAAAATTTACGTACCTTCATTGCCACATTATGCTTTGCTCTACCACTGAAAATAAAGTCATTAGTCACTAGTGCTTCAAATCTAGTCTCAGTACAGAACAAACCCAGAAAACCCAGAACCAATTCAGAAAATTCATAGATTTTATTCCTCTAGAATCACTGGTAAGTCATCGTTCCATTAGGAAATGGAAGCCATAGAGAGTGCTAGAGAGAGACAGAGAGAGATTGATTTATTGTGAGGAATTATTTTATTTTACAGGATTTTCATCAGGGCTGTAGGGCAGGCCTTTGGAATTAGCCAGCTGGAAACCATAGGGTGAGGAGCTGAAATCCAAAGGCAGCTGCAATGTGTAAGTTTCTTTCTTGAATCAAGTCTACACGCATTATGTAGTATAATCTATTTCACTTAAAGTCAACTGATTGTAAATGTTAATCATGTCTGCAAAATAATGCCAAAGCAACACCTACATTAGTTTTGATTGCATAATGGAGACTATAGCATTGCCAAGGTGAAATATACAACTATCACACCTGCCTCATTACCTGCAACTTCTTTGCACTTTTCATCATTGACTTTTTTCTCTTCTCTTCAGTTTCTATTGATTTTTTTTTTCAAGGAACAAGTTTTTAGTTCCATTGATTTTTTCTTTTATTTTCACTTTTGTAGTTGTCTGTACTAATTTTTTGTTTCATTCTTCTGCTTGCTCTTTGATATAGTGTACCATTCTTTATCTACTTTCCTAAAGTAGGACCTTAGAATACTGGTGTCAGATTTTTCTTTGTTTTCAATATATGCATTCAATATTATAAATTCTTCTCTAAACAATGCTTGTGCTGCAACTTAAACATTCGATAAGTTGTTTAATAATTTTTATTTGATTAAATATTTTTAATTTTGCTTAAGTCTTGAATGAGGATTATTTAAGGATTATTTAGAAATATGTTGTCTGATAGTCAAATATTTGGATATTTTCCAACCATCCTTCCAATATTCATTGGTAATTCCATTCCAAAACTGTTCTGAGAATTGTCTTTGCCTTATTTTTATTGTTTTAAATTTGGTAACATATGCTTAACGATTTAGACTGTAGTCTGCCTTGGTGAATGTTCCCTGTAAATTTGAAAACAATGTGTATTCTGCTGGTGTTGAATGAAATTGCCTATAAACATCAATTGTGTCAAATTGATTGACAGCACAGTCCAGGTCATTTGTACTCTTCCTGATTTTCTGCCTGCTTGATCTGTCAATTACTGGCAGGTGTTCAAGTTTGCAGTCATAATAGTGGGTTTTTCCATTTCTGCTGTCAGTTCTATCACTTTTTTGCCTCTGGTATTTTCTTTCTCTGTTGTTAGTTACATACACATTTATCATTGTCATATCTTCTTAGACAAGTTATCTCTTTATATAATGCCTCTCTTTGTCCCTTGTGATCGTCCTTGCTCTGTAGTTAGCTCTGTCTGAAATCAATATAGCTAATCTAGATTTATTTTCATTGGTGTTAGCATAATACATCTTTTTCCATCCCTTTACTTATAACCCCAGCATTTTTAAAGTGTTTCTTATAGACAGTAAATGACTCAATTTTTTTTTTTTTTTTTTTTTTGAGACAGAGCCTCAAGCTGTCACCCTGGATAGAGGGCCATGGCATCACAGCTCAGAGTAACCTCCAATTCCTGGGCTCAAGCGAATCTCCTGCCTCTGCCTCCCAAGTAGCTGGGACTACAGGCACCCGCCACAATACCCGGCCTTTTTTTGGTTGCAGCCATTGTTGTTTGGTGGGCCCGGGCTGGATTCGAACCCGCCAGCTCAGGTGTACGTGGCTGGCGCCTTAGCCCCTTGAGCCACAGGCGCCGAGCCGAATTTTCCTTTCTTTTTAAATCAACTCTAGTAATTTTTGCGTTTAACTGGTGTGATTAGACCTTTTGCATTTAAAGCCCTAATTAATGTAGTTGTATTAATGTCTGTCATCAGTATTTTTGGTATCCATTTAGGTATATTTCTATGCATCACATTTGCTTTTTGTTTCTTTTATTTCCTTTGAATATCTTCTTTTATTTGAGTGTAAAGATTTAGTTATATCCTCTGTGAGAATATCACTTCTTAAAAAAAAGTTTTGTAGTTTCCTTCAGGTTCACAATATTCATTTTTAACTAACTTAAATCTGCTTTTAAATATCATTATTCCTCTTCACATGTAGTACAGATACATTCTTACAGAGTATTCCAAATTTCTTGTTCCCATTCCCATGGCTGTTTTTTGAACTTATCCTCATCGTATAATCATATAATACATTGTCAATATTAATGCTATAAAACTCAGCTATTAGATCAACAAAAGTGCAAAAAATTATAAGATTTCATTTTATCTGCATTTATCCCTTCTCTGATGTCTTCCTTTCACTATGTAGATCCAAGTTTCCAACCTTCTTCAATTTCCTTCTGCCTGAAGAAATTTTGAATTTTCTTACATGGTACCTCTGCTGGTGATAAATATTCTGTTTTGTTTTTAAGGACTTAAAACAACACTATCACTATTTAAATCTCCTCTCTTCTTGCTTACATGTTTTGATGAGAACACTGCTATAATTTTTATCCTTGTTCCTCTACAGGTGAGGCACTTTTTATTCTCTGGCTTACGTGAAACTTTTCTCTTTCTGCAGTTTGAATGTCATATACTTGGGTGCAGATTTATTGATATTTGAAGGCTACATGTGAAAAGACTGAGGGAGGAGTCATATCTCGATGTGCTTACCTTACTAGTAATAATGACTTTTAAATGTAAAACTAATATTTAATTATTAATTATTAGTAGATTAAAATATTATTAGGAATAGAGGACAAAGTCTAGACAAAGAGAGATGGTTATAGCACTTTTGATTTGGACTAATTTTTCTGGCTCTGAGTAGAAAGTGTGAGATTTTATCACTTTAATATTTTTACAGCTTAACGTTATATATCTTTCCTCCCTTCACAGCTGTGGCACGGCAGCTGGCTAGAGGCTTGAAACTACTTTTTGTCAGGACAAGGCTATGTGTTCTGAGGGAGTGGTTTCTGAGAGTTAAAAATATAAGTTTTTCAAACTCAAGTCTTTCTCTAACTCAATACCTTTTCGAAACCAGATAAGGAGAAGAAAGATCTCTTTTCTTCTGTCACTTTGATTGAGCCAAAAGAATCTATCTGTTTCGGCACAAGTTTGTCAGGGTATGAAAACATCACATCTATAGAATGTGTGACTGTGGGTCAGCTAAAATTTGGTCTTTGAGTCGACCTCCGATTGACTTATTTATCAAGACTTGATTTATATTAATACCATAATACTTTAAAACAATAAAAAATAATTAATAAATCTATATAGTTAACGTATTTAACTGTTGAGTTAGTCTAGTTTACAACATAAACCTTAATGAGATTGTTTGCCTTACCTTCATGAGATGTATGACGGTAACATTAATATATAAAATAAATACAAAGCTAGCCTAATACTCAGGGTGACATACTGGAAGCCTCATGAAGAAGTGTGTGCCACCTCCCAAGCCCCACTGCTCTTAAAACTATTTCTTTGTCTATATCTATTATTTCTCTATATTAATATTCTATAACTCCTCCTAATAATCCTTCGGTCTCCTCACAACACTAGGCCACAAGAAAGTAAACCCACTACTTGTCGAGGCTGGTCTGCGACAGATATTTATTCTCTTTAGTGTTCTGTGAGATTCTAAGATTTGTAATTTTGTGTCCAGTAAGAATTTTGCAAAGTCCTTTGATATAACAACTTCAAATATTTCTGTTCTGTTCATCTTACTCTTTTGTCTTTCTAATTATATCTGTCTTAAAACTTTTTATATAGCCCTGCAGCCCATGATCTTCTGTTTCATTTTTATTCATTCTTTCTTCTTTTTTACAATCTATCTCCTGAGCCTCTATTAAGCTGTATTCAAGTTCAGTGATACTTTTCTGGGCCATGTTCAATTCACTACACTACTTGGTTCATTGAACGCATTCTTCATTTCTGTTACGTCTTGAACTTGCTAACATTTTCTTTTTTTCTTACAGTTTTGTGTGTGTGTGTGTGTTTGTTTTTTGGCATTTTGTCCAGGACTGAGTTTGAACCCATCACCCTCGGTATAAATGGGCCTGGCGCCCTACCCGCTGAGCCACAGGCGCCGCCCTATTTCTTACAGTTTTAACTCTCTGCTTACATTATGCATTAGTCCTTGCATGTTGTCTATTTTTTTTCCCCTTAGAGCCCATAACCTGTTAATCATAGCAATTTTAACTTCTCCCATTGATAATGCCATTATCAAATTGTACCAGAGTCTTGCGCTGAGGATAGATTTGTCTCTTGAAGTTATGATTTTTCTTTCTTGTCTTTTGTAATGTCTGAGAAATTGTTTGGCTTTCCTACAAACTACGTACTCACAGGGAATTTGTAGCTTTCAGCTCTTTCAGCTGAAATCCACTGTTGTAATGTTGAAGGTGCCTTTTTGTGGTAGTGATATACGTGTGTGCAAAAGAGGACATTCTATACTCTTCCAATTATAATCCTCCTATCCTCCAGTCTTGCCCAAGTTTTGGTAGTCCAGGGCTGTGGGGCTATGGGTTTCACAAGTGTTTCCCACCCAGCCCCTCTCACGTAGATTTTATTTTCTCCTGTCTCACACTCTCTTTCCTGGTTGCAGCTTTGCTAGTCCATTTCCTTAAATGCATGTGTGTGGTTGATCAGGTTTTTCTTCCTTGTTAGGTTAAACAGGAAAGCTGGTGGAGAAAAATTTGTTAGAATTTTACCTTAGCAAAATCCTTTCTCCAGGAGAGTAGGTGTCTTCCCTCCTCCAAGAGCCAAATTAATGTGGGGATCCTTTATTGACTTTTCACCTAGTATAAAATACAGGGTGCTCTCCAGGAGTTTCTTACTAATACTTTAATCCATACTCAGTCTCCAGCAATTTATCCCCTTAAGCAATTGCCATATCTGGATGTACTTTGTTTTCTTTTTATATTTTTGGAATGGGGGTTTCCCTCAGATCTCAATTCTCTCACAGGCCTGAGAAAAATCAATGCTTATCAGTTTGCCCAGACTTTTCTTCTTGTTAGGAGAGGGTTAACAATTTCTAAGTTCTTTATATACCAGAACTAATAGAGAAAGTACCTCTTTATCTCTAGACAATAGTTTAGCATTGGATTTATTTGCACTTCTTATCATCTTTACCTGCACATACTTCCTGAGTGATAACACCGGTAACTTTATTATGCTTGCTCTCTGAATTCTAGAAATTCTCAAACTTTTAACCTCATAGTGATATATCTCACGACATGTAGACTCATAGCTAGAATAGCCAAATTAACTTCTATAATGACATGTTGCAAACGCAGCTCACATTCAATGTGCATAAAGCTCAGAGTTGGAGTGACCACCTCCCACATTTATCCCCCCACCGTCTTCTTCATCTCACTAAATGGTGCAGCCACACAGGTTAGGGTGAGGCACCTAGAATCTATCCTTCTTTCCTTAATTATGTGTGACCCTATGTAACTGGTCACAGCTTGGGTATTCTGGAACAGACAATGACAGAGGCTTAGCATCCAGGATGCTTATTAGGGAATGCCCTGGGGATCAACATCTGTGGTGGAGTGGGGATAGTAGCACTGAACAAAGAGGGAAGGAACTCCAGCCCATCACGGAGGCCCAGCAGCCTCAGCCAAACCCACGGGAACTTTGGAACTGAAATTGAACATCAGAGTTTTGGGGTATTTGGTTAAAATATCCATGTTTTTTTGCCTGTGAGTCAATTAATTATGTGGGCCACCTCTGGAAGAGCATAGCCTTGAGGGAGGTAACTCCTTGCAGCTGAGCCAAATTATGGACAGGCTACAGGTGAAGCGTGACACCAGGCAACATTCTGTGCAGCTGGTACATGTCTGTCTTTAAGGTTAGTAAAGATCTGTGTGACACTCCATGTCCTAAAACATACATTGTTTTATACTCAAGGCTGTTAAAACCATCTGGAAAAGAATAGATGTCTATTCGACTATTGTATAAGATAAAAAGAAATGCATTTGTCTCAGACACATCCTCGCTTTTGCTCCTGCACTAATCCAGGTCTCTGTCACTCTTCACATAATTACCCTTTTTAAAAAATTTATCTTCATTCATTTTTGTATATCCTATTACCCATTTCCACACTGCAACCAGGGAATGACTTTAAAATATAAATCCAATCATTTCACTTCTGTATGTTAATCCTCCAGAAAATTCTCTTTGTACCTGGATTAAAAAATATAAAATATAATGTCTGCTTACTCTCCAAAATTTCCTTGTCCTGCTTAGTCAGTAAGCCCCTGTCATCCTTCTCACACTGTTCAAATAGGGTAGGTTCTTTCCCACCTTAGCACATTTGCCATTGAGATCTTGGCTTCTTGAAATAGTCTCTTCCTTGGGTTTACCTACTGCCTCTATCTGATTCATTACTTAACCTGAAATATTACTTTCCACAATCTGCATTTATATTCTTTCTGCCTTGATTCACCAGTTTGTTGGGCTGTTTCGCTGTTAGAATTTAAGGTCCAAAAACAAGTTCCTGAGTTAACAGAAATATGAAAGAATAAATTCATTTGAGATCGACATGAGAAATAACTTTACTTGAATTCATGGGTAAAGAAAGTAAGGCGTAAGGTATCTAATTGATTTTTATCAAGGTAAAATAGCAAACTTGTTGGAGAACCTCAACTACAAAGAAGCTCTCCTGGTACTGAATCATTCGACCTCTGCCTTCCGCCAATGTTTTTTTTTTACCTTCACATCCTTGTAACTCTGACAAACTGTACTCAGGAATCCCTTTTTATGTAACAGCCTACATGAAATATCTCCTTCTCATCATTACATGTGCTCTTGAAATTATTTATACTTTTAGTATTTGCCCATATTCTTTAGAAATATTATAGATTCTCTTGAATAAATACACACAATGCCTGGCTGAACTTCTTCAAAATTATTTTTCTATATTATTAAACAAAAATCTCATGATTTTCCCATAGTTATTATTGACTGCCTTATGCCGCTGACACCAAGCTTATCTTTGGTGTTCTTCTTGTCCTTTATTTTCCTCAAAATTGTTATTAACATGTCTTTATGTCTAATAACAATTTGTGAAGGAAGTGCTCATCTAATATCTAAGATACAATAGAGCCAACTTTCTGCGCTCTAGACACTGAGATTATTTGAACACAGAGTCCAGGAGGATTTTGCAGTACACCCTGGTATATTCAGGTATTTTGTAATTGCACACAAGGGGAGTCGTGACCATGAAGCCACATGACATCAATTGAAAAAAACTACATTTGTGTGCAACTGACGGTCTCTCCATTTTCTAAAATAAATTGTTTAGATGAGTTTGAAACTCTTACTGCTCTTTGACATCTTCCAGAAAGGTCAGTCAAGTATACGAGGTGTGACAAGTTCATGAACTTGTCCTAGAAGAAATGCGGCATATCTCATGCTGAGTATCACTACAGTCACCAGGTGGCCAGCAGGAGTGCTGCAAAGATGACCATAGTGATATTCAGCAACGAGGTATGTCGCATTTTCTCTAGCGTGAGTTTGCAAACTTAATTGTCAGGCCTCATGTCCTGAACCTGTTGTCCTCTGAATCACAAACTCACTGCACATTTGCACTTTTGCTTTCCTTGCTTCTCCTGTGGTCTTGGTTTGCTGGATTCCTAATAAGCAAGGCCTTGTACTAAAGCTTTTTCTCTACACTCTATCATTAAGTAAAATAGCAGGAGAGTAAGTCTTATTATTATAACCTATAAATCATAAAACTACACCTCAGAATAGCTGGGTAACTTGCCCCAAGTCACAGAGCTAGTAAAGTGCCTCATCGGATTTAGAATACAAAGCAATTTAACTCAAGTTTCATTTCTATAAATATTGTGTTAAGCTGCAATTGGACCAAAGAGAGAAAAAATAAAACTATTCATCTTCTTCCACACTAATATTTTTATGTAAAATAATATATATCCAAGGAGTGGAGTTGAGTATATTTTTACTACGTTTTGAATGGCTACATTAGCCCTGAGACTTTCTTCCTTTTCATGTACTCTATAAACTCTAGTTAAATTGGATGATTACCTGGTTCACAAAAAAAATACCTAGAATAAAATACCATGGACTGTCTGCTTAACAGTGAAGTTTACTTTTTCAAAGAGAAGAGTGTTTTTAATTCTTTGAATAGTTCCCATCTTGCGTCTCACATCAAAAGAGACACTGTGCGTTTGCTTTCACAGACCACCAGGAACAAAAGGCACAGACATGTGGCCCACATCCACCCGATTAGAACCCCACATTAGAGATTTCAGTTTGCAAATGAGTAGTACGAAAAAAGGTATCACTATACAGCACCCAAGCACGGTGGAAGGGGGTCAGACAGGCTTCCCCGTGAAGAGTGAGAGGGGTCAGAGGCATCCCCTGTGGCATCATCTGACCACAGCTGATGGCTATGCATTCTACAAAGCTTATTCCCTGGATTTGCAGATTCTCTACTTACCTAATATCCTTTACACATTTATTTTCTGCTTACGTAGGCTAGAATAGTGTCTAGTGCTTATCAGGACGTGCTGTGACTGTTATACTTGGGAAAAGGTTTTGAGAATCACCTTTTGATGCATTTTCTAAAGAATATGGCTACAAAAGAAGAGAGTGACCAGAAGAGAAAATATCATTTTCTTCAGTAAACCTTCACTAAATATATAAACTTCCTATTTTGTTATTCTGTGAATAAAATCTTCAAATTTATTTCAACTGGTCCAATGTTAATTCTGTCAGTAATTTAATTAATGAAATGTGGAAATTAGTCATATGTAAAGGTGAAATTAAGCACTCATAATTTACTTTATGTTAAAATGGGAAAAGTTTCAAGCCCATTAGGAGGCACAGTCAGTAAAATGTTTTATTATGAATATGTGAAATTAATATCTCTCTCACCAGACTGAAAAGTTATTTTTTTATAAAAGTCTTCAGAGTCTTCTTTCCCACTTGGCATTCAAATAATTAAGAAGAAACCAAATTTAACTAATTAACTTCCCCAATCAACATGCATATTTTCATCCTTCTGTTTTTCTCTGCAAAAATAATTGATAGTATATTAATTTTACACACCTTTAGTGTATATGAACTTAAGAAAACACCCAGAGCCAGAACTCTGAGGTGAACTCTTTAGAATCTGATACAGTTCTTCAAATCTCTTTAAATTAGAACTAATTTGCAGAACTTTTATTTTTCACTTTGATATCAGTGACACATCATCAAATCACTTTGCTGGTTCTTTCATCTTAACAGATACAGAAGTAACAAGCTAATTAAAGTTTTATTTTCACCAGTAACTTTTCCACGAATGTTAGCCTCAATTTCAAGTTAAACATTGAATCTTATTAAAAACCGGATTAAATAAATATTGTTGGAGAAATTACACACTATTCATTTTATTCTGTATATAAACATCTTATGGGTGTACATGTGTATGTGTGTGTATGCATGTATAGTTGGTTAGATAGCTATCTCTAAAATTAATAAAACAAATCATATTTGGGAAAAATATGTTTAGCTGTTCTTTCAAATTGCAAGATAATCAAAGCAAATAATAAGGTTTTGCATATTTTAAAATAGCCAAAAGAATTTTTTTTTTTTCTTTTTTTTGAGACAGAGCCTCAAGCTGCCACCCTGGATAGAGTGCTGTGGCATCACAGCTCACAGCAACCTCTAATTCCTAGGCTCAAGTGAGTCTCCTGCCTCCACCTCCCAAGCAGCTGGGACTACAGGCACCTGCCACAATGCCCGGTCATTTTTCGTTTGCAGCCATCATTGTTGTTTGGTTGGACCAGGCTGGATTCGAACCTGCCAGCTTAGGTGTATGTGGCTGGCGCCTTAACCCGTTGAGCCACAGGCACCGAGCCAGCCAAAAGAAATTTTAATTGTTCTCATGACAATGTTTAAAGTGACAGACATGTTAATTACTCAAATTTTATCATTATACTATATACACTTGCATTGAAACATCACAATGTATATCATAACCATGTACAATTATGTGCCACTATGAATCGTGATATAAACATTTAAAAATAAATCGGAAACAATTGCACAATTACATTTTGAGAATTACATTTTAAATCATATCCTGAAATACCAATATACAACTTAATATGTGCATACAATTCTTATTCAAATTTGTAGTATATATTGTAAGTAAATGTTATTATGCTATATTTAAGATCATCATAAGATAGCACTTTAAAAAATATAGAACTATATAAAATTTTATGTCAATAAAATAATTACTTTTTAGATTTAAATATTTAAGTAGTATTTTAATAAAGTTATGTGCAGAAAAGCCAACATTTGCCAAATATTCTGAAATTCTGAATCACTGGTAATGTCAATTTTATAACTAGAAAGCCAGACTGCTGTAGTATGAAGTACTGTTTTCCCAGAGAAGAAAGAAAGAAAAGTTTGAGTATCTATGTAGTAGATACTCTATTAGGAAATCTGTATCTAAGCTACAGTGTTGTGATTTTGTTTTGATTTTTTGGAAATACCCATCTATAGCTAAGTTTTCCTTTTCAAAACCCATACTGTACTCTTTCTTTTCTTCTTCTTCCTTTTATATGTGCAAAATAAAGTGATTTTGTATAAAGTCTCGTACATAAATCTGTCCCTCATCTCCCCATCTGAAAATGAACCCGTTCCTCTCCTCTACCCTGCTTTCATCCACTCAGCTTGTCACAGACTCACTCTTACCCGCTTACTTCCATATGTGTTTAAGACAACTGCATGTTCCTCTGTAGAGACCAGCAATTCTTATGTTTAACAATTAGGCAAGCAGCTTATCAGTTAATTCAGCCCATGAATGGCTGAAACCTGGTTTGTTAGTGAAAGAACAGTCTTTCACAAATCTCATCTTTAGATTGTACAAAATTTCAACATTATTGCAGTGATAATTTCTTTTTGTTATTTTTTTTATTTTTTATTAAATCATAATTGTGTACATTGGTGAAATCGTGGGGCACAATGTGCTGACTTCATATATTGCAGTGATAATTTCATATTTACACTTTCCAAAAGACATGTTTACCAGCCCCAGTTATATAATTAAACTCGAAGAAGCTTAAAGGAAATACTTATCCAACCTTAGGATGATGAGGCTCTTAACTATGACAATCCAGAAGTTAGAGGAGGAAACTTTTTGAGAACAATGACGTATACAACTATATTTACATATGTATATGTATGTGTAGTTTTCCAAAGAAGATAATGTCAAAATCAATGAGCAAGCCAAGGTAGAAGAATTGCTTGAGGCTAGGAGTTTGAGACCAACCTGAGAAACATAAAGATCCCATGTAAACAAAAAATTTATAAAAGTTAGCTGGGTTTGGTGGGTCCTGCCTGTAGATGCAGCTACTTAGGAAGCTGAGGTAGGATGATCAATTGAGCCCAGGAGTTTGAAACCACCGCGAGTTCTGTTCACACTACTGCAAAACAGCATTGGGCGACAGAGACCCTGTCTCTTAAGAAAAAAATAAGTATTAAAAACCAAATAATTTTTAATATTATATTGCAATGCTGGTGACACCTGAATCAGTGGAATCTAAACTTAACTATAGTCTTTTTAAATATTGACCAAAAAGAAAAACTGACAAATGAAAAGAACAAAACATATAGAAAATTAATTAAACATCAAATTCAAATTTCTGACTACCATGAAAATTGTTAAAAGTCACAAAGAGTAAAAATAAAATTAGTGAGATATCCATTATGGTGGAAAAAACTTATGGTAGAAACATAGGACCGGGAGGGAGGGGAAAGATGGCCGACTAGAAGCAGCTCCCGAGAGAGGCTTCTGACCAAGGGGAAGAATAACGTCCAGAAAATGCCCAATTGAGCTGAAGACTGGGAGCCCAGCCAAGAGAGAAGTGATACCTGCAAATCACCTCTGCTGAGGCAAGCTGCGGCTCCAAGAAAGCAAGCTTCAGGTACAAAATTCATCTGAAAGGAAAAGTATCCATCCCCTCCCTTAAGAAAGCTGTGGTCTTTTTTTTCTTTCTGTTTCCTTTCTTTTTTTCTCTTCATTTACTCTTGTGGGTTTTCTACAGACAAACAGTGAACTGTGGACCTCTTATCCCACCCCACAGGAGAGTGCTCTGGGAGGTGGGGATTACTCCCCCGCTGTGACTCTGAACACTCTCTCGCTAGGCAGAAAATTTGAACTAAAGTTTTCCCAACCATTCTGAACTTCCAGTATGCCCTTCTCCCCTTACCTGAGGAACCAGAAGCCTAACCCTTGCTGAGACTGTGGGAGGAGGTTCTCGAGCAGCACCTCCACTCTCTGTCTGCTAGACCAAGTGCCTCACCCGACAAAGGATTCTGGGGTCCGCACTGAGCATCCCCCTCCCCACAGCCAGCCACAGCCAGGAACCCCACTGTATGACCCTGTCATGGGCCGCTCTGGCTCAGCACCCAGGCCTGCCCCAACTTCAGGGACCATGGCAGGCAGGGGCGACCCTGCCGTGGGCAGCGCAGCCTAGGGACCCAGTCTCTCCCCCCGTCAGCTATGCTGATGGCTGTGAGAGACCCCCTGTGGGCCATGCCACCTCTGCACCCAGGCCCTCCCACTCTAGGGACTATGGAGGGCATGAGCAACCCCTCCATAGGCCGTGTTGCCTTGGCACCCAGCTCAACCCACTCCAGGGACTGCGGCGGGGTGAGTGACCCCACTGGGGGCTGCACAGTCTCGGCACCCAGGCCTGCCCACCTCCAGGGTCTCCAGCGGGAGTGAGAAACCCTGCTGCAGGCCCTGCTGCTTCAGCACCCAGACCCGCCACACACCAAGGACTCCTGCAAACGCACGGGACTCCGCTGTAGGCCTCACTGCCAAGACCCCTAAGCCTGCTTTGGCCAGTGCTGCCCAGCCATGGTCTCTGGTAGCTGCACAACTTGCATCCTCCCTCCAGTGCCCTCCCTGCTTCCTCACCGGCTTCGTCCATCTGACCAGGGACTCAGGAAGTTATGCGACCCAGTGTCCTCCCTCCGAGGCTCTCCCTACCTCTCTGCGGAGCCCTCCGCCCGATCAGAGACTGTTGAAGCCACCCACTCTCGTTGCCAAAGCCACTGGGAGCCTGGCATTGCCAGAACTGTAGGCACCATCCCCAGCCCTGTGGCTGGATCTGTGTGTGACACGCTCCACTCTGGAGCTGCTCCCATAGCCACAACTCCCTGGCTGGGGCAGCCCCAGAGGAGCTACAGTAGGTCACTTCCTACAAATATCTTCCAATAATAGGGTGATCCTGCCACGGTCCAATCTTGGAGAAACGCCTCCCCAATTCTGAGCACGGACAGAAGAAATGGCGAAAAATATTCATGGGGCAGAATCAACAGAATAACTCTGGCAATGTGAATAATCAGAGCAGATCAACTCACCCAAGGAATGATAAGGCAGACACAACACAAGATCCCATGCATAAGCAAATGGCTGAGATGTCAGAAATCAAATTCAGAATCTGGATAGCAAATAAGATTAGCAGAATGGAAGAAAAGATACAACTAGAATTTCAAGCAGTAATCTAAAAGATATCTCAAGAATTCAGCGAATTCAAAGACAAAATGACCAAAAATTTTGACACTTTGAGACAAGAAGTTGCAGCCCTCAAAGATCTGAGAAACACAGTAGAATTCCTAAGCAACAGAATAGAGCAAGCAGAAGAAAGGATTTCTGACACTGAAGACAAAGCCTTTGAACGCTCTCAAACCTACAAGAAGGAAGAGAAATGGAAGGCAAGAACGGATTATTCCCTCAGACAGCTCTGGGATAACTCAAAGAAAACCAATATTCACCTTATAGGGATACCTGAAAATGATGAAGTGGCGTCAAAGCCACAGAGTCTCTTCTTTATGAGATTATGAAAGAGAATGTTCCAGACATGCCAAGAGATTCTGAAATTCAGATAGCAGATAGTTTCAGAACCCCAGCATGACTCAACCAGAATAAGTCATCCCCCAGGCACATTATAATTAACTTCACTAAAGTTAATATGAAGGAGAACATTCTGAAAGCAACCAGACGTAAGAAATCCATCACCTACAAGAGGAAGAATATTAGAATAACTGCAGATCTCTCTGATCAAACCTTTCAAGGTAGAAGAGAATGGTCATCGACTTTCAATCTTCTAAAACAAAATAACTTTCAACATAGGATCCTATACCCAGCTAAACTGAGTTTCATTTATGATGGAGAAATTAAATACTTTAATGGCATCCACATGTTGAAGAAATTTGCTATAACTAAACCAGCTCTCCAAGATATTCTCAGACCTATCCTCCATAATGACTTCCTTCACAAATGTAAACTCCTTCACAAAAGTAAACTCACCCAGAAACTTTTTATCAAATTCCAACTTCAACAATGATGAAAGAATTAAAAATGTCCACTAGACTTTCTAAAGGTTTATCATTATTTTCAATAAATGTGAATGGTTTAAATTGTTACCTATGAGAGGCATAGGTTGGCCAGGTATCTGCTACATACAAGAAACTCATCTTACCTTAAAAGATAAATATAGACTCAAGGTGAAGGGATGGTCATATATATTCCAGGCAAATGGAAAGCAGAAAAAAGCAGGTGTAGCAATTCTATTCAAAGATAAAATAGGCCTTCAACCAACCAAAATAAGGAAGGATAAGGGTGGACACTTCGTATTTGTTAAAGTTACTACTTAATATGATGAGAATTGAATTATTAATATTTATGCACCCAACAAGAATGTGTCTCAAATTATAAGAGAAATGCTAACAGACATGAGCAACTTGATTCCCTTCAGCTCCATAGTAGTCAGAGATTTTAACACCCCGTTAGCAGTGCTGGATAGTTCCTCCAAAAAGAAGCTAAGCAAAGACATTTTAGATTTAAACTTAACCATTCAACATTTGGATTTAACAGACATCTACAGAACATTTCATCCCAGCAAAACTGAATACACATTCTTCTCATCAGCCCATGGAACATACTCCAAAATTGATCACATCCTAGGTCACAAGTCCAACCTCAGTAAATTTAAAAGAATAGAAATTATTCCTTGCATCTTCTCAGACCACCTCGGAATAAAAGTTGAACTCAATAACAACAGGAATCTGCATACTCATACAAAAACATGGAACCTAAATAACATTATGCTGAAGCATAGATGGGTCATTGATGAGATTAAGAAGGAAATTACCAAATTTACAGAACAAAACGACAATGAAGACACAAATTATCAGAACCTCTGGTATACTGCAAAGGCAGTCCTAAGAGGGAAATTTATAGTACTACAAGCCTTCCTCAAGAGAACGGAAAGAGAGGAAGTTAACAACTTGAAAGGACATCTTAAGCAACTGGAGAAGGAAGAACTTTCTAACCCCAAACTGAGCAGAAGAAAATAAATAACCAAACTTCGAGCAGAACTAAATGAAATTGAAAACAAAAGAATTATAGAATAGATCAATAAATTAAAAAGTTGGTTTTTTGAAAGGTCAACAAAATAGATCAACCTTTGGCTAATCTAACCAGGAAAAAAAAGAGTAAAATCTCTAATTTCATCAATCAGAAATGGTAACGACAAAATAACAACAGACCCCTCAGAAATTCAAAAAATCCTTAATGAATATTACAAGAAACTTTAGTCTCAGAAATATGAAAATCTGAAGGAAATTGATCAATTGATCAATACTTGGAAGCATGCCATCTACCAAGACAGCCAGAACGAAGTGGAAATGTTGAACAGGCCTATATCAAGTTCTGAAATAGCATCAACTATACAAAATCTCCCTAAAAAGAAAAGCCCGGGACGAGGTGGCTTCACGTCAGAATTCTACCAAACCTTTAAAGAGGAACTAGTACCTATATTACTAAACCTCTTCCAAAATATAG
>CAUYRH010027297.1:0-10248 GCA_963574655.1 Perodicticus potto | reverse complement strand
CTCAGGAGATGAAGGTCAGGTGAGATCAAGCCTGTTGAAAACATCCTGCGCCTATTTCAGAGATATTCTGTGTGGGGCAGGAGGTTCTGGAGGAATGAACCTCACTACCCACCCGGGCTCGTCCAAACTGCAGTTGGACCTCCGTAAGATGAAGACCCAAGAAAGTGCATCAAACTGGGCTCGGCGCCTGTGGCTCAGAGGGCTAAGGCGCCAGCCACGTACACCTGAGCTGGAGGGTTCAAATCCAGCCCGGGCCGCCAAACAACAATGACGGCTGCAACCAAAAAATGGCCAGGCGTTGTGGCGGGCACCTGTAGTCCCAGCTACTTGGGAGGCGGAGGCAAGAGACTCACTTGAGCCCAGGAATTGGAGGTTGCTGTGAGCTGCGATGCCACAGCACTCTATCCAGGGTGACAGCTTGAGGCTCTGTCTCAAAAAAAAAAAAAGAAAAAGAAAAAGAAAGTGCATCAAACTGGTCAACAGATGAGAAGGTCAGCACGAGGACCGAGGCTGATACAAGAAAGAAAGAAAAAGAAAGAGAGAGAGAGAGAAAGACAAGGAAGGAAGGAAGGACGGAAGGAAGGCGCTTCCCCATGTGGACAGTGAGACCCATGTTTGTGACGAGGTTCCCAGAGCTTCTCCTAAATTGAGATCTTTCCTGGAAAAAGTTAGGAACTCCCGGAGTAGCGTGATAATTAGGCCTTCCAAAAGCAGCCAGGCCATCTTCCACTCATCCTGCAAGCAGGGAGGGCAGGTGGTGATTCCAGCATGGCTCGGAACTTAGCCTCAGAGGCTGTGGCCTGGAGCACAGCACAGGCCGGGGGTGGGGTGGACTGGAGGTTTGGGGGGAGCCTTGTCGCATTCCTCAGCAGCAACCACATGAAAGCCGCGTCAGATCAGGGCCGTACATCACATAAATGTGACACAAAAAACGTTGGGGGGTTCTCTTTCCTCCGCTGTATTACATTAGCGCCTCATCAGCCCACAGGCCCTCAAACAGATGCCATAAGGGGAGGCCGCAGAGACCCTGCTCTGTCGGAAAAGCTCTGTCTCCCATTAGCCGAGAAAGCAATTTAATAGGTTGAAAGAGGCAGGGAACAGGCCCCGGCCAATATATCACCTACTCAGGAACAAAAGGCCGTCGGGGGAAGAATGGGCCCAGAGTGTGACTTTGACAGTGACGCTTACAAGACGTTCGATGCTTGGCAGAAAAGAGAAAAGGAGTTGTCATTCTCCACGCCTGGGGGCTCCAAAGACAGTCCCAGAGGTGCGTGGTGTCCCCGCCTGCTGTCAGAGTGAGACCCTTCTCCTGGTGAGACCTACGCCTTTGAGGGGCCAGTTTAATAGCCCCAATACATAAGGAAGCTTCACGATGTATTAAGAAGGCAACAGATGTTGGTGGAAATAAGGGAAGGGATTCAGGATGGCAGTGGGCGAAGGTGTGGACACTCTGGTTTTCAAAGAGGGGGGCTTCGGGGACAAGGAGTGAGTCCCTGTGTGGCTGGGCATTTGGGGAAGAATGTTCCAGAAGATGGGCTGACCAGTGGCCGAGAAGTAGGAGGGAGGCACAGAGGGGCAAGTGCATCTAGGAAGCCAGGCTATGTCCACCTCCCCAGCCGGTCTGGAAGTTTTCCAGGGTCTTGGAAAGAGGCGGGTGGGTGCCATGATGAGGGGAAGCAGCGCCGAGATCACGCGGAGGGCTTCCCCCCGCCTGAGAGCAGAAAGTGATGGAAATGGTATGGAGGTTAACATCATGCGTCCACCTGGCTGGGCTGCAGACGTGTAGTCAGATGTGAAGTTGGGCACGTCTGCGAGGCTGTTCCTGTGCGAGATGAGTGTTGGAATCAGCAGACCGAGGAGGGAAGGTCGCCCTCCCGGACCTGGGCCTGGTGAGATCAGTTGGAAACACAAGGGCTGCACAGGCTGAGCCTTCTCAGAGCATGGGGGAGTCTGCTGGGCAACGTTGGCTGACTGGGACCTCGTTCTCCTGCCTGGGAACTGTGTCATCCACCTTCTATCATTCATCGATGATCCCTTCACCTAGGTCTCCACCTCACTGTCCACCACCCATCATCTCCCACTCATCTACGGCTGCTTCATCTATTTGTCTGCCCTGCCTGTCTTTTATTTATGTGTCTATCTCCCTAATCTCTCTCTCTATTTATTGTCAGTGTATCGGCTGTCTATTATCTACCATCTATTTCTCTATCTCTGTTATCAATATCTATCTATTCTATCATTCATTTATCCATTATCTATTTATTCTGTCTATCTATCTATCTATCTATCTATCTATCTATCTATCTATCCATCCATCCATCCATCCATCCATCCATCCATCCATCCATCCATCCATCCACCTACCTATCTATCTATCCATCCATCCATGCATCCATCCATCTATCTACCTATCTATCCATCCACTTATCTATCTATCTCTTATCTATCTATCTATCCATCCATCCATCTCTATCTATCCATCTATCTATCTGTCTATCTATCTATCCATCCATCCATCCATCCATCCATCCATCTACCTATCCACCCATCCATCCATCCATTCATCCATCTATCTACCTATCTATCCATCCACTTATCTATCTCGTATCTATCTATCTATCTATCCTTCCATCCATCCATCCATCTACCTATCTATCCATCCACTTGTCTATCTATCTATCTCTTATCTATCTACCTATCTATCCATCCACTTATCTATCTCTTATCCATTCATCCATCCATCCATCCATCTACCTATCTATCCATCCATCCATCTATCTACCTATCAATCCATCCATCCATCCATCCATCTATCTACCTATCCATCCATCCATCCATCCATCCATCCATCCATCCATCCATCTACCCATCCATCCATCCATCCATCCATCCATCCATCCATCCATCCATCCATCCGTCTATCTACCTATCTATCCATCCATCCATCCATCCATCCATCCATCCATCCATCCACCCATCCATCCATCCATCCATCCATCCGTCTATCTACCTATCTATCCATCCATCCATCTATCTACCTACCTATCCATCCATCCATCCATCTGTCTATCTACGTATCTATCTATCCATCCACTTATCTATTTATCCATCTCTTATCTATCTATCTATCATCTATCCATCCATCTACCTATCAATCCATCCACTTATCTATTTATCTATCCCATCATATATTTATGTATCAGTCTACTTAAGCTATGAATTTCTCTCTCACTCTATCACCTGTTTACTGATTATTTATCTATCATCTCCTTCTCTGTGTCTTCCATCTATTTATCTCTGTAATATATCCATCCCTTATTTATCTATCATCTATTTGTCTGTCTATTCAACATCTATTTATTATTTATCTACCTTAACTATCATCTATGATCTATCCATCCAACACCTGTCATTTATCTTCCTTATGTGTCTATCTATCGTATTTTCTATTTATGTCTCTTTTTTTTCCTTAGAGAAAGAGTCTCACTTTATTGCCCTCGGTAGAGTGCCGTGGTGTCACAGCTCACAGCAACCTCCAACTCCTGGGCTTAGGTGATTCTCTTGCCTCAATCTCCCGAGTAGCTGGGTCTCCAGGCACCCACCACAACGCCTGGCTCTTTTTTAGAGATGGGGTCTCAGTCTGACTCAGGCTGATCTTGAACCTGTGAGCTCGGCCGATCCACGCACCTCGGCCTCCCAGAGTGTTGGGATTACAGGCATGAGCCACCATGCCCAGCCCTTATCTTCTATTTATGTGCCTATTTACGTAAGCTACAATTTCTCTCTCATTCCATTTATTACCTATTGATTAACCGTCATGTCTCTCTATTTCTACCATCTACTTATTTATCCATTCTATCACTTACTTATCATTTCTTTATCTATCTACCTTATCTATCATCTGTCTATTGAGTATATATATCTGTCATCTATCTCTCTGTCATCTATTTATCTGTCTTTCTATTCTATCTAGGTCTTTTTTTTTTTTTTAGACAGAGTCTTACTATGTCACCTTCAGTAGAGTGCCGTGGCGTCACAGTTCACAGCAACCTCCAACTCTTGGACTTAAGCAATTCTCTTGCCTCAGCCTCCCAAGTAGCTGGCGGTGCACACCACAACACCCAGCTATATATATATTTTATTTTTGGTACCAGTTGTCATTGTTGTTTAGCAGGCCCAGGCTGGGCTCCGACATGTTAGTCTCCATGTATGTGGCTGGTGCCCTATTTGCTGAGCTGTGGTGCCGAGCCCATCCTATCTGTCTTATCTATCATGTATTTACCTGTCCGTCTACCTTATCTATGTATATATCCAACATTTCATCTTTCTCATCCCAAAGCCTCAGAGCTCAGGTCTCCTTCCTGTGGCCCCTGGCTGTACAGGCTCATGGTTCTGAGATGACACCCCAGCTCGACACTGCCCTGAGGGGTCCCCTAGCTGGGCCTTGTTCTCTGCAGGGTGTGAGGATGAACCTGTCCTCAGCGGGCTTGTGTGCAGGGCAGGAGGCACACGACGCCGTGACTGGCCCCGTGAACATCGTCTTTAATCCTTCCCCACCTCTGCATGGCAGGAACCCACTGTAGTAGCAAAAGGTCCAGCCCAGGTGGGAGCGTTCAGCTGTTTTTCCTTCCTGACCACCAACCTTTTCATAAGATTTTCTAACTCGCTTTATTACCAGAGAGAGAGATAGAGAGAGAGAGAGAGAGAGAGAGAGAGAATAATGCCCACAGGTGCTAATCACGTTGTCGCTCTTGTTCAAGTTCATTTAGCAGCATGATTCCGAGCGCACACCGGAGGCATCCTAACCTATGAATAATGAACTGCGGCTTCATGAGAAATAGGAAACTAATAAAAAGCCATCCATCTACTGCCAATAACCAGCCCAACTGCCAGGAAACAACGGAAGGGGAAGAAAAGTGAATTATTCCTTGTGCAAATACGCCATAGACGCCGTCATTGTTCTTTCCATCTCCAGACGTTAAATCTGACTGCTTCAATTATTACCTGAGGTTCCCAAAGGCGTTCTCCCTCAACTTGATGTTTTGTAGTCAGGAAAAACAGAGACACACCATGGGCAGATTTGTAGATGGCGATGACAGAAGTCATCCGAAGAGGGGACTCGGATGCATGGTGGGTATTTGGAGCAGGCATCTGGGGAAGATTGGGATGGAACAGGTGTATCCTGAGCGTGAAGGTTGGCTTCCCAGATGGGGAGAGTCTGGGGTTTGGGGTCACCATGCCAAGGGTAGGCAGAGAGGTTAGAAGCTGGTGTCCAGCTGTGGACACCCTCACGTCAAGGGGTAATGCTGTCTAAGAGTGATATTGATGGCTTGTAATTCACTCCACAAGGTCACAGGCTTATCATGACTGAGAAAGAGATTGTGCAGAAATAATGTGAGACCTGGAATAGGATGGAGGCCCCAGAGAACCTCAGAGAAGTTTGGGGGTGAGCAGAGCCTGAGGGAGGTGGGTTCTCCTGGGGAGGGAAGTCTGACCCCAGCTGTGGCCACCGGCAGCATTTGGGCTCAGCCATGTGTCACAAAATCACTCCCTGGGAGCAGAGGGAGCCCCTCTTTGGCTCGGCCAGCCAGACTGAGTGTATTAGTGTGGGGTGATCCCAGGATACACGACAGGCTAATTCCATATTTATGAAATGCAGATCATGGCTGGCGGTGCCTTCAAAAGGAATCCCACATCCCAAGAGTGTATGAAGTCCTCAAATGCCTCCAGGTAAAAATGTGCTTTTCCTACAAAAGTCTGTTGCTTTTCAGGGCTGGGGACCAGGTTTATTTGACGTGTGCCTGCTTCAAGTAGACCGGGGAGTTGGAATGGCACCTCGGCCCCCCCAGACCAGGGAGAGATGGCAGGGAAACCCCCAAGAGCTGGATTCTGCCTCAGAGACGTCAACCACTGGGCTGGGGTTTGGAAGAAGAATTCTAGGCTCGACCTAGAATTTAGGGGAAGAACAGCGGAGCTTGAATAAACCAAGGTTGACAAAAAGAATAGAGGTGTCCAGGGGTCTCCTATAGCCACTGTAATAAACAACTACACACTTGGTTTTTTGAAACAACACAGGTGTTATTATCTTATGGTTCTGGAGGTCAGAAGCCAAAACCAGTGTTACCAGGGTTGAGAGTGTCAGCAGGGCTCCCTACCAGAAAATTAGCTTTTAAGGGTTTTTCTGTTTTCTGGAAGAGACTTGCATTCCTTGGCATGAGGCTGCCTTCAGCTGTGAGATTAATATCTGATCCTTCGTCTAGTCTCTGTTCCCACCCTCACATCTCTTTCTCTGACTCTGAGTCCCCACCTTTGTCTTTTAAGAATCCCGTGGTGACTATCAGTCCACCAGGAAAATCCAGAGTAATCTTCCAGACTCCAGATTCTTAATTTAACTGGCCCACCAAAGTGCTTTTAACTGCATTAAGGTAAGATATTCATAAATCTAGAGATTAGGACATGGACGTCTTTGGGGATGCTATTCTGTCCATCATATGGGGATTAAAACATAGACATCTTTGGGGGACATTATTATGTAAACCACAGGGGATTAGGACATGGACACCTCTGGGGACATTATTCTGTCTCCCACATGGGATTAGGATGTGGACATCTCTGGGGACATTATTCTGTCTCCCACATGGGATCAGGACGTGGACATCTTTGGGGACATTATTCTGTCTCCCACACGGGATTAGGATGTGGACATCTCTGGGGACATTATTCTGTCTCTCACATGGGATCAGGACGTGGACATCTTTGGGGACATTATTCTGTCTCCCACACGGGATTAGGATGTGGACATCTCTGGGGACATTATTCTGTCTACCACATGGGATTAGGACGTGGACATCTCTGGGAACATTATTCTGTCTCCCACATGGGATTAGGACGTGGACATCTCTGGGGACATTATTCTTTCTCCCACATGGGACTAGGACATGGACATCTCTGAGGACATTATTCTGTCTCCCACATGGGATTAGGACATGGACATCTCTGGGGACATTATTCTGTCTCCCACATGAGATTAGGATGTAGACATTTTGGGGTACATTATTCTGTCTCCCACATGGGATTAAGATGTAGACATTTTGGGGGACATTATTCTTTCTGTCACATGGGATTAGGACGCGGACATATTTCGGGACATTATTCTGTCTCCCACATGGGATTAGGACATGGACATCTCTGGGGACATTATTCTGTCTACCACATGGGATTAGGACGTGGACATCTCTAGGGACATTATTCTGTCTACGACATGGGTTTAGGACGTGGACATCTCTGGGGACATTATTCTGTCTCCCACATGGGATTAGGACGTGGACATCTCTGGGGACATTATTCTGTCTCCCACAGGGGATTAGGATGTGGACATCTCTAGGGACATTATTCTGTCTACGACATGGGTTTAGGACGTGGACATCTCTGGGGGCATTATTCTGTCTACTGCATGGGATCGTGGACATCTTTGGGGACATTATTCTGTCTCCCACATGGAGATATCTGCATGTCACATTTGGATTGAGATATGGATGTGTTTGGGGGATTTATTCATTCTGCCCCCTGGAGATCAGGATATGAACATTTTTGCAGTGTTATTTATCACACCATTGAGGCCAATTATTTTTGCTTGTGTGATATAGAATGTAGGCCCCTCACACAAGCTCTTGAGGCAAAGTGACCAGCATGACACACTCAATGCACATCCCTGTACTCCCCTGGCATGTCCATCCTCTGATGGGGAAAAAGAAAGACTTACCCATCTTTCTATCAGATTAGGATGATTTTTTCCTGAGTTCTTTTATGGCATCATCTACAAAGATTTTGCTTCTAAGTCTGCAGAACAAGCAGAAGAGGGAAAGTGACAACCAAGATGGCCTCAGAACTTACAAACTTTTCCAAGTATGAACAAAAGGGGACACTCACTATACATGTGGTTCTACCCAACAGAGACATCAAAGAAAGGGCTCTACCTTCTAGAAGCAGATTTAATTTATTCAGCAAGGGATATTTCAATGACTAATACTTAAATTTAAAAGCCATATCCCAGTTAATAACCGGGGGTATTAAAGGGTAATTCCATATTTATGAAACGCAGATAATTGTTGGCATTACCTTCAAAAGGAATCCCAGATTCCACCAGCCCGTGGAGACGTTGAATGGTTTCAGGTACAAGGAAACTTGAGTGCAAAACGCTGTTGACTTTCAAGCCTCAAAAACAGTTTTATTTTTATGTGCATGGACCTCAATCAACCAAGTAAAAGGGGTTGAATGAAATAAATCACAGCAAATTAAAACGATTTATGAGTGTGCAATTCACCAAAGACTTTCATTTAAATCTCGTTGAATTCACCCAATAATAGGCAAAGGCAGGGAGGCCTAAGGATTATTTCTGTTGTTTAAAAGAAGAAGCCTTCATTGATTTTTTTTTAATCAAAGTTACACAAATATGTACATACATTCAGAATCGCATTTTCTTTTCTTTTTAAGACAGAGTCTCACTATGTCACCCTCAGTAGAGTGCCGTGGAGTCACAGCTCACAGCAACCTTAAACTCTTGGGCTAAAGTGATTTTCTTGCCTCAGCCTCCCAAGTATGTGGGACTACAGGCACCTGCCATAACACTTGGCTATTTTTTTATTGCAGTTGTCATTGTTGTTTAGCTGGCCTGGGCCACGTCTGAACCCACCATCCTTGGTGTATGTAGCTGGTGCCGTAACCACTGTGATACGGTTGCCGAGCCAAGAATCACATTTTCTTTGCAGGTCGTAGGAACGCACACCTTTGGGAGACTTTGAATACAGGGTCTGGATGCTGAGGCCCTACTGTATCTCAAGAGCAGGTGTGTGAGGTCCAGATTGTGAGCAACCGTTGCCCAGGGGACCACAGAGGCGCAATTTGGGGTACAGCCTCACCCACATACCAAAGGTGGAGCTCTCCTCGGTCCAAGTCTGCTGCAGACTCTTTCTTGCATCATTTCATTTAATCCTCTCCACACCTCCAGCGGGTAGGGGCTCTCGGTTTTCCATTTTCCCACATGAAGAACTGGAATGGTAGACTTAACCTGTACCTTTATGACTGCGTGCACCTCTGTGCGTGGTGTTTCTTGTGTTATGTCTGTGGTTGTTGTCTGTGAGACTGTAGTGTTTGTACTACCTGTGGGTGCACCTGTGCCTGTATCCACACCTGTATCTGTACCTCCACCTGCCCCCGCACCTGCACTCCACCCAGCAGGTGACTTTTGGCAGCAGAGACCAATGCTATGAACACAGGGAGGATGCCACCAGGGAGCCCCCTTCAAAGGGTGCCATACCTAGCCCCCAGCCTTGTGTCTAGACTCAGATGAGCCGAGGACTTCTCGTGGAATAAGCCCTGCTCACACACAGTGGTGAAGACTTCATAGCTCTCCCTCTGTTGGCTGTGTCTTTGCATAAATCACTTTCCCACTCCCCTGCCTATGTCCACTGAGTCTCCCCAATAAAATACTTGTACTAGGACGCCTGGCTTCTGGGAACTCTACACACACAGGTTGCCTGGTATGTGTCCTGGCTGGGTGCTCAGGAGAAGTGCAGGGAGAGGACGTCCGTGACATCTGTCTGGATGGTGACCATGTGGTCAAGGTGCTGCCTACCTGTCCCTCTGGTCTGCCACTAAGTGGGGCACCCTACATCTCCCCAGACTTTTCTCCAGAATGTGCTCCATGCTCTGAGACCTTAGACCTCTGATATCAGTGAGGGAACACAGCATGTGTCACTCACTGTGGGGTTCCACTTACAGGCACGTCTCAGGAGACTCAAAAGGGCTCATATTTTCGGGACAAGAAGGTACACTGGGGATGCAGGAAGCCCCATAGCAGTTGCATCCCATGGGGCTACATCAGTACCAGGGGGAGAGAAAGGCACTTTGAGGCCCTCATGTTCTCTACCACTGCTGAAAGACCACCCCAAAGCCCCACTGCCCGTTATATTAACAAGGAGAAGAAATCTTACCAAGCTGGGTGTGATGGCTCACGCCTATAATACCAGCACTGTGGAAGGCCAAGGTGGGTGGATCCTTTGAGCTCAGGAGTTCAAGACCAGCCTGAGCGAGAGTGAGACCCCATCTCTACTGAAAGAAAGGAAGGAAGGAAGGAAGGAAGGAAGGAAGGAAGGAAGGAAGGAAGAAAGAAAGAAAGAAAGAAAGAAAGAAAGAAAGAAAGAAAGAAAGAAAGAAAGAAAGAAAGAAAGAAAGAAAAGGGAGGGAGGC
>CAUYRH010027294.1:0-60181 GCA_963574655.1 Perodicticus potto | reverse complement strand
TTTGGTAGAATTCTGACGTGAAGCCATCTGGTCCCGGGCTTTTCTTTTTAGGGAGATTTTGTATAGTTGATGCTATTTCAGAACTTGATATAGGCCTGTTCAACATTTCCACTGCATTCTGGCTAAGTCTTGGTAGGTGGCATACTTCCAAGTATTGGTCAATATCCTTGAGATTTTCATATTTCTGAGAGTAAAGTTTCTTGTAATATTCATTAAGGGTTTTTTTTTTAATTTCTGAGGGGTCTGTTGTTATTTCGGCTTTACCATTTCTGATTGCTGACATTAGAGATTTTACTCTTTTTTTCCTGATTAGGTTAGCCAAAGGTTTATCTATTTTATTGACCTTTTCAAAAAACCAACTTTTTGATGTGTTGATCTGTTGTATAATTCTTTTGTTTTCAATTTCATTTAATTCTGCTCTAATTTTGGTTATTTCTTTTCTTCTGCTTGGTTTGGGGTTGGAATATTCTTCCTTCTCCAGTTGCTTGAGCTGTCCCATTAAGTTGTTAACTTCCTCTGTTTCCATTCTCATGAGGAAGGCTTGCAGTGCTATAAATTTCCCTCTTAGGACTGCCTTTCCAGCATCCCAGAGGTTCTGATAATTCGTGTCTTGATTGTCATTTTGTTCCAAAAATTTGGTACTTTCATTCTTAATGTTGTCTATGACCCAGCTATCTTTCAGCATAAGGTTATTTATCTTCCATGTTTTTGTATGAGTATGCAGATTCCTGTTTGTTACTGAGTTCAACGTTTATTCCATGATGGTCAGAAAAGATGCAAGGAATAATTTCTATTCTTTTAAATTTCCTAAGATTAGACTTGTGACCTAAGATGTGATCAATTTTTGAGTATATTCCATGTGATCAATTTTTGAGTATGTTCATTTTTGAGTATGTTCCATTTTTGAGTATGCTGAGAAGAACGTGTATTCAATTTTTTTAGGATGAAATGCTCTGTATATGTCTGTTAAATCCAGTTGTTGAATGGTTAAGTTTAAATCTAAAATTTCTTTACTTAGCTTCTTTTGGGGGGATCTAGTCAACACTGCTAAAGGAGTATTAAAATATCCAACTATTATGGAGTTGGAGGTAATCACGTTACTCATGTCTATTAGGGTTTTTCTTATAAATTGAGGTGCAGTCTGGTTGGGCGCATAAAAATTAATAATTGAAATCTCATAATTGAGTGGTACCTTTAACAAATATGAAATGTCCATCTTTATCCTTCTTTACTTTGGTTGGTTTAAAGCCTATTGTATCTGCAAATAAGATTGTGACTCCTGCTTTTTTCTGTTTTCCAGTTGCCTGGAATATAGATGACCATCCCTTATCCTTGAGTCTAGATTTATCTTTCAAGGTAAGGTGAGATTCTTGTATGCAACAGATATCTGGCCTGAGTTTTTGTATCCAGTCAGGCAACCTATGCCTCTTTAGAGGACAATTTAAACCATTCACATTAATTGAAAGTAATAATAAATCCTTAGAGAATCCAGTGGACATTTTTAGTCCTTTCATCACTTTGGAAGATGAAATTTGATAAAAAGTTTCTGGGTGAGTTTACTTTTGTGGTGGAGGTTTGCACTGGTCATTGTGGACGATAGTTCTGAGAATATCCTGGAGAGCTGGCTTAGTTATAGCAAATTTCTTCAGCATGTGGATGTTGTTGAAGTATTTAATTTGTCCTTCATAGATGAAACTGAATTTAGCTGAATACAAGATCCTGGGTTGAAAGTTCTTTTGTTTTAGGAGATTAAAAGTCGATGACCATTCTCTTCTGGCTTGAAAGGTTTGATTAGAGAGATCTGCAGTTATTCTAATATTCTTCCCCTTGTAGGTAATGGATTTCTTACATCTGGCTGCCTTCAGAATTTTCTCCTTCATATTAACTTTCTTGAACTTAATTATGATGTGCCTGGAGGATGTCTTATTTGGGTTGGGCCCGTGCTGGGGTTCTGAAACTGTCTGCTATCTGAATTTTAGAATCTCTTGGTATGTCTGGAAAGTTCTCTTCCATAATCTCATAAAGAATAGACTCTGTGCCTTGTGACACCACTTCATCGTTTTCAGGTATCCCTATAAGGCGAATATTGGTTTTCTTCGAGTTATCCCAGAGCTGTCTGAGAGAATTATCCGTTTTTGCCTTCCATTTCTCTACTTCTTTGGAAGTTTGGGAGCGTTTCAAAGCTTTGTCTTCTATGTCAGAAATCCTTTCTTCTGCTTGCTCCATTCTGTTACTGAGGGATTCTACTGTATTTCTCAGATCTTTGAGGACTGTAACTTCTTGTCTTGATGTGTCAAAATCTTTGGTCATTTTGTCTTTGAATTCGTTCAGTTCTTGAGACATCTTTTGGTTCATCTTTTGCATTACTGCTTGAAATTCTAATTCCATCTTTTTCTCCACTGCACTGATCTTAGTTGCTATCCAGACTCTGAATTCAACTTCTGACATCTCAGCCATTTGCTTATGCCAAGGGATCTTGTGCTGTATCTACCTTGTCGTTCCTTGGGGGAGTTGATCTACTCTGATTATTCATTTTGCCAGAGTTTTTCTGTTGATTCTGCCTCATGATTATTTTTCACTGTTGCCTATGACCGTCCTCAGAGTTGGGGAGGTGTCTCTCCCAGATCAGACCCTGGCAGAATCACTCTGTTGTTACTGGATCTTTGTAGGGAGTGGCCCTGTGTTTCTAATGATTTCTCAAACCCTGCAGGGCGGAGAGCTTAAATCCTCCTTAGCCTACTTAGGAGACACTTTAAATTGCTATCTTGGGCTAAGCAGAAGCTTTCCCAGGAACGCACTGTGGCTGGGATCACTCTTTAAGTGGCTATCCACTTACCCTGTGCGCCAAAACCGATCTCACCCTATGACCCTGAGGGCTAAGGCTGCTAGGCCTCTCAGTCCCCACCTTTAGGCTGCTCAGTCACTAGATTACTTGCTCCCGCCCAATGCCTGCTCTGCGACCCTTAGGATGGAGCTTGCCCAGGGTAGTTCTCCCACAATGGCTCCACACAGCCCACCACCAAATACTGGCAGCTCCGTCTGGCTCGGTGGCCCAGTCTGGGGCCCCAGACAACACTCAAAAACCCCCACACTCCTGCCCAAGTTCTCCCAAGACAGTTCAACCGAGTGCCAAGTCCAAAAGAAACCCAAACAACTCACAGGCAAGACCTTTCCAGCCTGCAGTCCCACTGTTGCCCCTCCCACAGCCGCCAACAGGATCAGACCGAACAAACAGATGCAACCACTTGCCCAGTCTCCGCCGCTTTTTGCCTTCCTCAGGGTGTCCAGAAGCCTCACGCTGTCTCCCTGTGTCCCCAAGGGGAAGTTCCTGGGCAGATCCCGCCTGCCAGAGATGCCTGAAGTCCTCTCTCCCCAGTCTCACTGTGCCCAGCCGCAAGGAAGCTGTTACTCGGCTGCCATCTTGCTCCGTATGACCTGTGAAGTTTTTATTTTCACTGCCTAGGTCCTTATTTGAAAAATCCTGCTCCTGGCTGGGTGCAGTGTCTCCCCCTGTAATCCTAGCACTCTGGGAGGCCAAGACAGGAGGATTACTTGAGCTCAGGAGTTCAAGACTAGCCTGAACAAGGGAGAGACCTCGTCTCTACTAAAAATAGAAAATTAGCCCGGGTATTGTGGTGAGTGCCTGTAGTCACAGCTACTCAGGAGGCTGGAGTCAGGAGGTTCCCTTGAAACCAGGAGTTTGGGGTTACTATGAGCTAGACAGTCACCATGGTACTCTAGCTGGGGCAACAGAGTGAGACCATCACAAAAAAAGAGAAGAGAAGGAAAGGGAAGGGAAATTCTGCTCCGCAGCGACTTGCCATGTGCCAGGTGCTGTAAGAATGTCTAAGACACGGTCTCTGTCCTCCAGAAGCTCTCATTGTGGGAGCAACAGGTGGCAATAATAAGGGGCAGGGGCAAGGGGAGTGTGGGGAGAGGGTGTGGAACAGGAGCCCCTGTTCTGTGGGTTGGGCTGCTCTGTCTCTAGACTGGAGCCTAAATAGTCCAGAAAGATAAATGGCAGAGCCGCTCCCCACCATCCCCAGGAAGGGAGTGGGGCCAGCCTCCGAGGGAAAGCCGGGGATAATAGTGAATGCCTGGCACTTTCAACCTGAGCATCAGGCTTGCCAGCATCCCAGGTCATGGGCTGGAGAGACAGGGTGGCTGTCTGTGCTCCCGGTATGAGCTGTGGGCCTTCCCTCCACCTCCTCTGCAGGGACTGTGGCCTCATTGCCAGACTGTCATGGGACAGTCTTTCAATGATCAGTGCTGACACGGTGACCCATTTGAAGCCCACAGAAACCAGGCCTGCGAAGAATGAGGTGCAGCCTGAGCATGGGTGGTGACAGAGGCTAGAGAGGCAGGTGGCAGGACTTGGGACAGTTTGTCAGGGAGCAAGCAGGAGTTGGAGAAGGCGGCCCCAGGGCTCAGGCTCGTACTCTGGGAACACAGGATGCCACTAGTGGAGCTGGAAACGCAGAACCCTCAGAAGCCCCAGATTGCAGCAGGGTTAGGAACCTCCATGCCGGTTCCCCCTTCACTTGATTTGCCTCAAATCCCCTGTGGGGTGAGCGTTCTGTCTGTACTCACTGCCTTTCCCAAGAATGCCTCCTACAGCTGTTTCACGGGCCAGCACCAGCTGAGCTGCTGCAGGGATTCAGGAAACAAAGATCTCGAGGACTAATTTCTTTCCCATATTAAATGTACACTTTTCTGCCTTATGTCAGCTTTAAGCAGTCACTAAGGGCAGTCAGGTTCTATAACACAGTCTTCAGCTGAACGTGAAGATCGTATTATTGAAACAAGATCTTTCTAGCTGACCGTGCTCCAAATACATGCTTTGGTGCCTGTGAAATCTATTTAAGGCCTCCTGATTTCCCCCTTCTGTTCCTCCATCCACCAGAGCAGTTAAGGAGGAACTTTTAAAATAAGGAAACTGTTAAAAAAGGGAGAATGTATCAAACATTGATTTACATATCTGTTATTGGAAATTATCAAGATCGATTTCAGGAGCATGGAGTTCAAATGTGCACTAAATGACCAAAGAGAACATGTCATCCCACAATCATTTTCTATTCTGAATGGCTCAGTAATGAAAAGCAGACCCTTCATTTGCCCTGAAAGGGGAAAAAGACGAGAAATTGGGAAGTAATATATTCAATTATAGAAGAAGCCGTTTGCCAAGACACTATTGGTTTCATGTTCTGACAATTTCAGTTAAGCCTCTGCAAGAAAAAGCTTCAGAAACAGGTCAAACACGTGCAGGCTCCCACTGCTGGGTTGTGTCCTCACTAGGAACGGGTTCTGTCCTTGGGGTGTGTTCACATTGCTGAACCCCAGACCAGAGCTTGGGGGATATTGTGGGTGAGAGAAGAGGCTGCAGAGGCCCTAGTGGACCTAGGACTGCCATGTAGTGAGTGGCTGGCCCTGTCCATGGAATTCACACTATTTCTCTGCCCTTCTAATCCAGTTTCTTTTCCACTCCCACCTGGTATATCCCCTTCTATTCTCACCACCCATCTCCAGGAGGGTCTTCCTTCATGTGGTCATAGGTCCTGACAGGCTCCCAGTGCTGGATGCTTGGTGGTCTCGGTCCTGCCCTGGAATGCAGTGCTATGGCAGCCCGGTCAGGGCTTCCATGGTGGATGTGCCAGCTTGGTGGGAGCCCACATGAACCGCTTGGGGGGAGGTGGAGATGATGGAAGACTTCCTGGAAGAGGTGACATTCTTGAAACCAGGAAGAAAGCATCAGGTGGAGGGGGAGGGCACTGTGGTGGAGAGAATTCCATATTCCATTCTGTAAAGCAAGAAAGGGTGGTTTGTGTTCTGCACCTACACACGGTTCAGGATAGAGAAAAGCTGTGTGGATCATTGCACATTTGTTGAAAAGTTACCATGTACCATCACCGTTGGTCAAAATGCTGTTTCTGCTGCAGTGGGCCAGCTGTCCAGCAGTGGAGACCCCTGCGTGAACACTGGCGTGTGTACTAACACAGGTGTGCTAAACTGGTGCTTTGGGGGCATGGACATGAGGAGGGCCGCAGGGGTTCACCAAACAGCTCATATTCTTTGGAGCCAGATCTCTGTGTGTTCTAGTGTGTAGCCTGGAGACGGCGGCTGCTTGTGAGACTGCTCTGTAAAGTCAGGGCGAGCACTTCAGGACGTGCTCAACGTGTCCTGGTTGCCATCCTCCTTCATCCCACCCATGCAGGCATTGTCTTTTCCAGGAAAATGTGTTATGAACTCCAGCCTTGCACCCAGGGGCACACCTCCCCAGTACTGAGGGGTGATGCTGGTTGGTCCTCAAGGAGAGTCTCCCAGACAGCAGGGGCTATTCTACCTGCTCTGCCCTATAGAGCTGCTACCTGCCACTTTCTGAGGGAGGGAGAGAGGGATTCTGGTACAGTGAAGGCTTTGCCCCAAGCACTTCCCTGAGCTGGCCCCAGGTTCCAGGACACTGGGAGGACGCTGACTTCTCCGCATAGGAACAAGCTGGAATTGTAGACATAGGATGCCCTCTGTGTCTTGTCTCCCATATTTGTTTTTAATATGTAGCAGGATGTTGCATGAGCTTTGTTTATCCTTTTCTCTTGGAATTGTAGCTCAGGTTCAAAGCCGAGGGCAAAGGTGCAAAGAATCCCACATTCCCAGTTCAGAAGCCACCAGTGAGCCGCCAGCTGTGGGACCCAGCCGCCCCTGCTGTCTGGGAGACTCTCCTTGAGGACCAACCAGAATCACCCTCATTACAGGAGGAGGGGTCGGCTCTGGGGGAGGGCAGAGTTCAGAAAGAGAGGCTGCTGGTGGAGAGAAGAGGGCCCTCTTCCCAAAGCCATGCAGAGGAAAGCAAGTTTAATCAGGAAAAAAAGTCTAGGGAAAAAGAGAAATAATTTGGAACACAAACACATGAGAGAGGAGTCAGAGAGGAAGAAGGGTGGAAAGATCAACACGATGGAAAGGAGATAGAAACATGGAAATAAAAATACAAAAGGAGAGAAAAAAATCTGGAAAAGCAGAAAAAATACAGAAAGGCATAAAAATACAGAAAATTAAAAATAGAGAAGAGTAAGCCCAGAAAGAAAACACAAACAGAAAGAACTCATCTGGAAAAGAGAAGAGAGAGAGAAAGATGAAAAAATATAGAATAAAAAAACGAGATTAAAATAAGAAAGAAAAATAAAATATAGGCAGAAAAATGTATAAGACCCCACCACCACCACCACATGCACACACACACTCAAAAGAGGGGCATGAGACAGGAAGGTGCTGATGGGGGCTGAGCAGGTGAGGAGTGACCGTCCCTGACCTGGGTGGCTGAGTGTACTGTCTGTGAGGACTGCCCTAAGGCACACTTCTGGGGACCATGGAAGGAGGGCAGCCATGTGCGCCCACATCGACCAGTGCGACCACAGAGAGATGTGGGCAGGACCCAGAGGGACCCTGGGCCCCCCAGCCAGGGCTGAGTGGCAGCACACAGGGCCATGTGGGATCCCGGTAGTGGGAGGTGAGGCCAGGTGCACTCTGCTGCGGGGAGCAGGCCGGGGAGTCCAGGCCACAGGTGACAACTACAACAGAAAGGAGAAAACGAAGGAGACAGAGGAAGAAAAGGACTGTGCGTCCTGGAGAGATTTGGCTTGCGGTATTTGTCACAAGTTTCCAAAGTAGCTGTCGGCTGGGCAGGGCTCACTCCCGCCGGGACCAGCCCAGCAGAGGGGCCACCGCAAACAGGAGAAGCTCTCCTGACAGCAAAGAGCAGAAAGCAGGGAAGAAATTATTGTTTGACCTACTTTTACTTATGTTTGAAAATGTTTAAAAATAAGTCCATATGGTACTTCCCTCTGTGTGTGATGGGCGTAATTTAAGATGTGCGACACCGGGCATGTCTCAGATGCTGACACCCAGGCTCAGTGAAGGCCTTCTGTCTGCCAGGTGAATATCACTGTCGCTTTCTGATTTTATCCTGTGACTCCAGCAAGATTTAAAGGGAGGGGACAGATGTGGGAGTAAGCACAGTACAGTAACTCGAAGGATGTACAAATGGATCCGAGGCTGGGTACACAGGGAGGAATTTTTAAATGCTGCCAAGGATAGGAGCCTGAGGACTCAGACCGCAGAAACAGAAATGACAACCTCCAAAAGGCCTGATGCATTTGACAGAGGACCCCATGCTCGGGTTTCTGCTTGTCCTATTTTAAGCAAAAAAAAAAAAATGGTCCATCCAGGTGGACATCTGTAGCTCATGGAAGAGGTGCTGGGCTAGGAGGCTGGGTAAGGAAGGGTCGGGGAACACCTGTGTGTCTGGATGGTGTGGGGATGTGTGGGAGGGGGGGCCCTGTGGGAATTCATAGTGGGATGAAGAACACGGTGCTAGGGCGGAGGCAGGAGGGTGCTGGGTAGGGAGTAGGACAGACAGTGATTGCCAAGAGGGACACTGATCCCGTAAGTGTGGCTGGAAAATGTGGTTGGCTTGGAGCATAGGACTGGAGGAAGACATGGGCCACATTGGGAAACTGAGGCTGCTGAGTTGGGGAACCTATTGAACGGGTCTGGAAATGGCTGGCTGGGGAGAAGGCCAGGGTGCTCTCAGACTTAGACTGAGCAGGGAAAACTCAGGGTTGAGACCTTGGAAGGGGGCGTGGCAGGGCTGGGAGAACTTAGCAAGGATGATCCAAGCACTCATCTCATAATCAGCTGCCACCCTAGGCCTGGCAGGGTGCTAGCGCTGGGCACCAGTCTTCCCATTGAACAGGTCAAGAAAGGACTGTAAAATCCTCTAAACGATTAGAGGGGGAGGTGCTAGACTGTGGTGCTCTAACTAAATGGGGCTGCTGTTCTTCCCTAACAAGAAGACAGAGGGGGTGCCCAGGGCTTTATGACTGAAGCAAGGCACGGGCTCTTGCTGTTCTTCCTCTGTCCCTACATGGTGGGGTGAATTGTGTCCCCCAGAAATCTATGTTTAAATCTTATCCCCCACTACTTGTGAATGTAACCTTATCTGGAAATAGTCTTTGCAAACGTAATCAAGTTAGGACAAGGACACACCGGTGGGAGCAGGATAGCTCTAATCCAGTATGACTGGGGTCCTTAGGAGGAGAAAAGCAGAGACCCTGGGAGAAAGCCTTGTGGCGGGGGAGGCTGAGGCTGCAGAGGTGCTGCTGAGAGTTCAACACTCCAAGGCCCGCCAGCAGCTGGAAGAGGCGAGAAAGAGCCTCCGGAGAAAGCACATCCTTCCTGACACCTTGACTTCAGACTTCTAGCCTCCAGAACGGAGGGCAAATAAATTTCTGTTGTTTTTAGCCACCGGGATTGTGGTAACTTGTTATAGTAGCCCCAGGAAACCAATACACCCCCATAGTGCCACTTTTCACCCTTCTCATAGTCACTTAGTGGGTGGCTGAGTTCCAAGCAAGTGGATGGGGCAAGGACAAAGGGAAAAGGGCACAGGCCAGCCCAGGCCATCTCTTGTCATCAGGAAAATATTAGTTTTCATGAACACACTGCCCAGTAGACAGCTGTCTGCTCTCATTGGCCATGAGGGTCTGGGGAAGTGAGCATTTAAAAAAAAAACAGCATATAGATATTAAAAGTTATATATATAATATCAATGAATATGTTGACTGGTGAATAAAGAAAAAAGAAATGAATACCAATGCATAATATTATATACAGGGCGGCCATAAAGTTTCAAACAGTTGTCTATTTTAAATTGAACACGAACTTTATGGCTACCCTGTATAATTTACCTATATTAAAATAACTAATTTCAAGTGTACAATCAATGAGGTTTTTTTTTTATCTTAAATATATGCAATTTTTATCTGTCAAGAATACCTCAATAAGGCTGAGTTAGGAGAGGATAAATCAGCAGTATATCAAATAAATCAGGCACGCTATAGGATGTTGGGAGGTGGCAAACACCACGGAGGACAACGTTCTAGCAAGGTCAGGGTGATTGGGAGATGCAGGTCTACGAAGGGGTCTGTGACCAAAGACGTCTACTCAGTGAATTTGGAAAATGCATATGGTCATAACCGTCACCACCGTCTAAAGACAGAACATTTCCATCTCGCCAAGAAGTCCCTTCCCTCAACCCCAACTCCTGAAAAACCCTTATCCTTCTTTTACTATAAATTTGCCTTTTCTATGATTTACTATAGATGGAATGACATAGTACACACAGTCTCCCGTATCTGGCATCTGTCCCTAAACAAAATGCTTTTGAGATCCATCCCAGTTGTGTGCAGATAGCTCGTTCCCTTTTATTGTGCAGCAGTATTCCTTTGCATAGATATATACAATGTATTCACTCCTTAACCAGGTAGTGGAAATATGGATTGGTTTCCATTTGGACTATTAATAAAAAAGCTTCTGTGAACATTTTCATACAAGTCTTTATGTGGATGTATGTTTTTATTTATCTCGTGTAAATGCCTAGGAGAGGAATGGGTGAATTCTGCTGTAGGTATATGTTTTAACTTTGTAATCAATTGCCACACTGTTTCAGAGTAGCTGTAACATTTTGCATTCCCACCAGCAATGATTTCTAGTTGCTCCACATCCCCGCCAATACTTGGTCTTGCCAGTCTGACTCACGTTAGCTCTTCTTGTGGGTGTGTGGTGGTATCTCACTGTGGTCTTAATTTGCATTTCTCAAATCTTTTTCATACATTTATTTGCCATTTATCTTCTTTGGTGAAGTGTATGTTCAAATTTTTTTGTTGTTCATTTTTTTTTTTTAAACTGTGGGCTCTGTTTTCCTACTCTCTGAGTTGTAAGATATCTTTGTAAACTCTGTTTAGAAGTCCTTTGTTATATATATGGTGTACACATCTCTTTTCCCAACCTATTAACTGCATGTTCATTTTTAACAGTGTATTTAAAGAACTGATTTTTAATTTTGATAAAATTCAAGATTTGGGGGTTTTATAAAATCTTCCTCTAATCCAAGGTCACTAAGATTTTTTTCCCCTGTTTTTTCTAGAAGTCTGTAGATTTAGCTTTTATGTTTAAGTCTATGATTCACGTTGAGTTAATTTTTGCGCATGACATGAAGTAAGAGTTAAGGTTAATTTTTTTGTTTGTTTTTCCATGTAGATGTTCAATTGTTCTAGTGCCTTTTGTTTGTTGAAAAGATCGATTTTCCCCCATTCAGTTACCTTGGTACCTTTGTAGGAAATCAGTTGACTGTATGATTCTATTTCTGGACTGTCTACTTTGTTTCATTCGTTTTTCTCTTCTTACCCTAATACTATACTGTTGCATTTACTACAGCTTTATAGTAAATCTTAAAATCAGGTAGTGTGAATCCTCCACCTTATTTTTCCTCAATTTTTTTTTTTTGACTATTCTAGGTCCTCTGTATTTCCATGCAAATTTTACAATCAGCTTGCAAATTTCTGCCACACATGCCAAAAAAGAAAGTCTACTGGCTTTCATTTTAGTGGGCATTGTGTTAAATCTGCAGGTCAAAAGTGACATCTTAGCAATATGGAGTTTTCTGACCTATAGGCACAGCGTATCTCTCCCTTTATTTTTTAGTGTTCATGTATAGTTATTGCATGTATTTCATAAAAGTATCCCTAAGGCACTTCAAATTTTTGATGCTATTGTAAATGGCATTTTAATTCTGAGTCCCAGGTCATTGCTAGAATATATTAATAGAAATATAATTGATTTTTACATATCAGTCTTGTACCTTCTGACTTATGTTTAATTCACTTATTAGTCCTAGTAACTTCATTATATATTTCTTAGGATTTTTCTATATATATAGACAATCACATCTTTTTGAATGAAGTCAATTTTACTTATTCCTTTCTAATCCTTTATCTATGCCTTTAATTTCCTTTTCTTGCCTTATTGCCCTGGCTAGACCCTGCAGTTCAAGGTTGAAGAGGAGTAGTGATGGGGACATCCTTATTCACTTCTTGGACTTGGGGGAAAGCACTCAGCCTTTTACCATTAAGTATGATGTTAGCTGAGGGTTTTCTGTTGATCCTACGTAGAGAAGTAAATATTTCTAACTGGCTATGCTGCTGCCCACATCTTTTCTAGAAAAGGAGATAAATGGATATAGGGCTCCACCGTGGGAAAGGGAAAGGTTTTTTTTTCTTTTAATGTGTCTAGGTCTATATCTTAGCTGTGTGATGATTTATTAAGAAATAGGCATATATAAAAAATAGGGGGAAATGGAAAGAAATAGGCATATAGTTTCATTAGAGGCTTTCAATGTGGGATGTTATTTACACTAAATGTGACCATGATAATATATCTTTATAAGCAGCATGAAGGAAGGGGCAGATTTTGCCAGGGAACTAACTCCCCCTCAGTCCATTGGGAGGCAGTGTAGCCCATGGTTAGGAAAGTGCACCGAAGCCTGGGCACCTGGTCTGAACCAGCTCTGCAACCTTGGGCAACTTACTGAGACTTCCTGTGTCATAGTTTCCCACCTACGAAATGAAGATATCAACAAAACCTACCTCCAGGGCTTATGAAGACTAAATGAGCAAATACAATTAAGTGCTTAAAACAGTGCCTGTTGTCTGGTGTGTTTCAAAAACTTAGTTTGCGTAAGGCTATGTTTACAGCAGATTTTTGGTAGCAGATTCATTGCCTAAAGTAAAGCACAAGCATTTCATTTTTAAAACCTTGTGTTCTGAAACCTCATATTAAGGGGGGGAGGGTTTATTTCTGTTGTTTTACAAGGTTGTTTGTGCAGTAAATGCATTTTAAAATCTTGTGCATTGCATAGTGGGATGAACTGTGGTCCCAACACTGCTCCTGGGTCAGACTTAAGTGGGAAACCCCCAGCTGGCTGCAGCCTATTATGTCCTGCCAATAACTTATAATTCAAGGGGGCCGAGGCATCTGAGTTGCTTTCCTGGGCATCTGTTGTAGGAAAGCTGCCTTTCCATTAACATGCTCTGAGGCCTGGGTGTGCTCCTTCCTACCTGGGGTGGGTGCCCACTGCCAGCAGGGATGACTGAGCCCGCAGCAGTACCATGATGCTGACATAAAAGGAAAAGCACTTAGGAGCTTAAGGCCCTAAGGCCCCTTAAAGGGGCCTTGTTTTTTCATTTTCTCTCTTCCTTTATGAGGGGTGCAGTCACACACCACTTTGCAATGGGCTCACTGCAGGATTTTCCCAACTGAAGTCTCTTTTTCGGGAAGGGTTCTACATTGTGCAGTCAATTATCTATCTCTGGTTTTCTCTTGATTAGGCCAGTGAAAATTTTTACTCTGCACATTGAGGTTTTTAAAAAAATTAAAAAGTACCCTCAATTGTCTTTGCGCATATCTGCAGGGTTTTATTCTTTCCTGCCTCCCGTGCAGTGGTGGGGAGCAGTCAAGGCAGGACTGGGAGAGGCTGTGCACCAGCATTGCCTGGCGTCATCCTTTACAGTGTGATAGATAGGGAGACTTTTAGCTCCTCCTTCCAGCCCGTCAAGGAGTGTTTGGCCAGCTTCTGTCCTTCTCCTGCCAAGGATGTTCTGTAGGTGGGTCCCTGAGAGTTGCATGCCACCGCTATGCCTTTTCAGTTGTAATTGTGACACTGAGGCAGACGGACATTGATGCAGGGAGTGAGGCAGACATTATCCTCTTTCTAGACTGTTGTGAGATGCCCCGGTTAGGTGTGGAACTCAAGGCACACATGACATTGTCCTCCAAACTATGCCCACCACCCCAGGTGATCATGCTGAATTATACATGTGTAGAGGCTTTCTGTAGTGCTCTTTTTTTTCCACTGGAGCACAAAGCACTCTGTTATTGGAGGGATTTTACACAGCAGGTTTTCCAGGCCCTGCAGAAAGTGCAGAACTACAGGGGAAGTGAGTTACTTTCCAACTCAGAGGGCTCACCAGGGTGTGAGTTTAAAACAAATGGGAAGCAGATACACTGAGTGTAACTTTCTATTTGAGTGTTATTTCCTTGAGCACACACAAAAAATTACTAAACATCTACCTAAATATGAAACCATTAGGTTTTTGAAACAAAGAAAGGCAAGAAGGAACAAAGAAAAATCAGAAGGGCCAAATTTAACTCTTCTCGAGTCAGATAAGAATCTGCCTCTAGCACCTCGTCAACCTCGGTAACTACTAATTTTGTGATTCAGCATCTTTGTCTTCTCTGTGTATTTTCTTCATTCTGATTTCACTCCAGGTCTATTTCCTCATTTCCTTCTGACCAAAAAATACAAAACAAAGAAAAAAAAAAGGCTGCCTTGATTGCAGTGACTGATAGGCCGTCTCCTACAGAGTACGAGAAAGCTACTCATTAAATAAAAAAAAGATGTCACCTTAGTGTGGCTCCTGTTCCTATGTTTATGTCAATTCCTCATGTACGTCATATGTGGCAACTACCCAGTGCTGGTTCTTAGGAAGTAACAGATATTCCAGAAACTCTTTGAAAACAAATGGAAGCACCTGATTACAATGAAAGGAAGGAAGAACAAGAGGTGGGCTGGTTATGTTGAGGGTTAGATCCTAGTAGCTGCCTCTGCTATTTTGCATCCTCTGGGCAGCAAGCGACCCAGTTACAATAGCCTCTGTGCACGTGCCCTCCCCTTCACGTTGTTTCTCGAACGTCTGCTACCTCTCAAGAATTGGCAGCGAGTAGTCCCATAGGTGATGTGTGTGAGGAGTTAGTATAAACTTGGAGACTGGACTCACAGTACATGTGTGACATTTATTCATGGAACATGTAGCTTTTGCAGCCTACGAGAGGCCCCGTGCCATGCCCATGCTCGGCGTTGTATTATAATATCACACATTTGGACATTTGCCATCTGTCTTACTACTGAATGCAATTCTTTCAGAATATCACCGACAGGTGTTTTTTTTTTTTCTGTGAATTTGACAGGTGATGACTAAGAAGGAGGACTTTTTCGATGCCTGGAACTCGTGTCTGCACCACGTGGCTTCCCTGTCTCTGGCACACACTCACCGAGGTCAGTGGCTCCTATTGAATTTTTGTAATTGAGTGACTCAGGGGTCTGCAGGTCACAGCTCTGCAGAGGAAGGACAGTCCCTACACCAGTCTGAGGCCTCTCGTTGAATGCAGGACCCCAAATAACTTACAGAGACTTAAAGCTCGTAGTAAATCAACTCTCAACTTACTGGGAACACGGACCAAATGACACCCCAAAGCCCGGCATGACACCTTTCAGGGACAGCTCACTTAATACAACCTGACGTTCGCAAATGGCACAAGACAGGAGCCAACTGGCAAAACGCTGGCCTCTCACAAGCGGCCCTCTGCCCAACAATGACTGTCATTCCTAAATAAACACACGGGAGGGTGTGTACACAGATAAAGTGAGGGTGTTTTAATAGGGCCACTGCCTGAGGAATTTTAAGTACCAGAACCACTTAAACCTAATCCTCAAGTCAGCAAAAAACTGGGTCGGCCTTTTAAGCAGTGGCTCTCGGCTGGGGCGGTTTTGCCCTTGAGGGGATATTTGGCAATGTTTGGAGACATTTTTGGTTGTCGTGCTGAGTGGGACAGTGGTATTGGTGCATAGAGAGTGGAGGCCAAGGATGCTGCTGAATGCCATGGAGTGCACAGGCCAGTCTCCCCGCCCCCCCCCCCCCCCCGACTGCAGAGAATTACCCAGCCCGAAATGTCAGTGATGCTAACAGTGAGAAACAGAATATTCATTTTGGTCTCCATAGACCAAAAAAAAAAAAAAAGTGAAATATTGAAAACCGAGTAAGATCCATGACAGATTATCATTGAAATTATCATTTAATCTCAAGAATCATTTTTTATTATCATGCCCTTACTATATGAGGGAAAAGAATTAAAAGAGGGGGCAAGGTGCTTGCTGAGCTGATTTGCTGTGTGGGGTTTTCTATCACATAGTGTCACTGCTGTCCCTAAGAGGGCCACTTTTGGTCACCCCTGTAGCTTGCATCTCAGGCACGGTCTCGTGGAAGGGGAGGAAGAGATGGAGGCTCCTTGTGAGGTCTGTTAAGACCCAGGGTAGGTTACCACGGAGGGGTGGGGGGGGGGAAATAATGTAATGAAGAATAATAAAATACATGTATTTAAAAAAAAAAAAAAAAGACCCAGGGTAGGTATTATGGCCAGTAGCCCAGGAATGCCTACAGCTCACCCAGCACCCAGTCTGGCTACATCCTCCCTCCCCAACCAGGCAGTTCTAAAAACAAAAAAAACCCCAAAATATTCCCAAATGGCACATGATTAAGAACTGCAGGAAAGGCCAGGACCCTTCCCGAGAGCTCAAATGAGAGCTGGATTGGAGGGGCTCACACTGAGCTCAGCCCCTGCCTCTAAGGACCAGCTCTTGGGAACTTGCACCCTTGGGTGAGCTGCCTGACATAGGGCTGAAGAATAAGGGATGGAATGAGAATATGCTGAAAACATGGGTTCCTCCTGGGGACAGAAAGCAGGAGCCCTGCAGGAACACCGCTCCAGAGACCAACCTTGCACACAGTGACCAAAACCCTGGAGTTACTGTGGCCACCTTGGCCTTCCTGATTCTGATTGAGTTCTCCCTTCTGCTTCCTGGGATGGAGGAGAGCAGCAAAGAGAAGGACCAGGACATCAGAAACAGGGTGGAGGTCCCTCCCTTTGGGGCATTAGCTATAAGATTGGTTTCCCTCATTTGCAGACCTAGAAATTTTAATTTATGACATATTCCCAGTATATCAGCCTCAGGGAGATTGACTCATCTTAATCAAACTCAAAGGTGACTGAGATATAAATCTGAATGCCAGGTTATTAAGCCCAAATTAAAATCCAACTGCTGAATTGTCCTTACATGCCCTGCCTCTTCTATGGGCAAATCTCCATATAGAATTCAATTTAATTCGGAAGTTGTAGCAGGTTGCACCATCTGGACAGCTTGTGCCCTCAGGCCTGGCTGGAGATCTGCGTGCCCACTGTGACCTGCTCCCGATCCTGGAGTCCACAGGGTATCTACTTCCCTGGACTATCTTGGTGCACTTTGCAACCTCACCACTTTAAGTAAATTTGTAAACCACCCCTATTTGTTGGTTGGTTTTTTTTTTTTTTATTTCTTAATCAGGCTGAAACTTAACTGAGATGTGAAACAACACTCAAGACACCTTTCCTGAAGGCGAGTCTGTCTCAAGCTTCCCGTCCATTGTGTGTAACTTGTGCTGGCTTTGTGTGACTTTATTCTCAGGGGTACAGTGGCCGGGGTGCTGGGGCTCCTTCCACTGGGCATCTGTATACTGACCTCAGATATTGCCCATCCTGGGGCATGACGGAGGGCCATGTGGACTCCAGGTGAAAAGCTTCTAAACATTCAGAGATGTAATTAAGTTGGAAAGGGGGAGGTGGATCAAAGAAACATGACAATTCAGCCTCCAAGTGCTCAGCCTGTTTGTTGAGCACGTAATGGAGCTTAGTGTGAGGGTTGAGAACATGGGCTCTGGCCTTAGGTTATCTGGGTTCAGATCCTAGCTTTACCTCTACCAGCTGGGTGACCGTGAGTGATTTACCTCTCTGAGCTTCAGGTTCTTCCTCATGTATAAAATATAGGTATTATGGCATTTATATCATGGGGCTGTTAGAAGGAGTAAATGAAACAATGCTCCAAAGCTCTGACCTTAACATCTGACCCATTGTAATGTTTCAATAAAAAATTGTTATTACTCTTAATTTCCACTTCATGAAAACTTCAGTTACCATAACTGAAGTAGAATATTTTGACCCTTGTTCCTTGAAAGGAAGAAAAAGAAGATGAAAAAGCAGGTTAAGTCTGAATGTATGAGGTCTTAACATCAGGAGGAAACATCAGGAATTTAATGTTTCCACAGCACAAAAGAAGTCTGGATTGATCTAGACTTTTCAAAAATGATTAACTTCAGGAAATTGGCTTCAGGTTCAATGCCAGGTAAAGAGGATTTGGACTTACTAAGTAACAGAGAAAAATAATAACGATTAGTTCAATGACAGAATTTAGAAAGCCCAAGCATGTTTTGAAATAGTGAAATACACATACCATAGTGTCAACAAACATTTACACATTTTAAGAGATGTTATCAATGTATTACTTTTGAAGTTGAATTGAATTAGGATAGTAATGGGTAGTATGATGTTCTCATCACCTCTTATAATTACAGAAATCAAATATGACTTGTATTCATCTTTTGTTATTGGTATATATGGAGTATTATAATTTGAAAACAGTTTTTTCCTTTCCTAAAATATGTATCTTTTGGCGGGGGGGGAACTTCTGTAGAATGAGGAGGTCTGTACAGATATAGGACGGGTCCTAAAAATAAGAAAGTACTGAGCATGTACTAGGCAGGAAGAATTTTGTCAATGTGTCATTACATTCAGGTAGCGTGCTACCCCTCGGGCAGGGGTCTTCAGGGGATGGGAGCAGAAGTAGAAGGAGTCCATCTGTCTTCGGTGACTGGGTCCAGATGTTGCCTTCAGAGATTTAGAAGAAAGAACCCATAGGAGGGAAGGGAAGGATCCGTCTGGTAAAGCACAGACCTTCATGTCACCGCTGATGAAAATGAACTCAGAATCTAGCCAGTTTTTATTAGGAACAAATGGAAAAAAGTCTTCTGGTATCTGTATTCGTTTGTCACCTGAAGACTAGGGAAAACCATGTTTGAAATAAAAATGTTAAGTAGTCTCTAGTGGTTTCTGTAGTGGGATGTAACCATTACAATGATAAATTGTTATTTTTCTGTGATACACATTTTTATCTGGCCCTGGAAATAGTAGTTCTGAAGCTTGGTGCTGTCTGAACCCCTAAGGGCGTACCAGTTCCTAAACAAAAAAGAAACTAAGCACTTTTATTAAATAAATTACATCCACCATTTTCTAGCTCTGTGCAGAATTGTCTCTTTTCTCATTCTCGGAGCTTGTGAGTAGTTCTCATTATGCAGTAGGAAGTCCCTTTTCTGGTTCTTAATAAAGTGACTAATAATTTAGAATGTTCACATGAAGAGCAGGTTGTAATTATAATTAGAATATATAATAGTGTGGATTTCTGCCTATCGGGGATTAATTTCAAACTCCTTGCAAGGATGTATTTGTTTCAGAACAAGACTTTCTTTGTTAATAAAAACATGATCACATGCATTATTAAAGCATTATTTCTGCATTTTATCCATTAGCACTTGTTCTGGTATTCTTCTTGGGATCAGCGTTTTCCTCCCAACTCTTAATGGGGCTCTTGTTTATACTAAGGATATTCACCTTGATTTAGGTTTAACTTTGGCATTCGTCTTCTAGGAAATTATGAGAATATTCTTCCCACCTCCTTAAATGTGTGCTGGATTTCGCAGGCTCAGAAAAAGAAAATGCCACAGCCCAACCAGGGGTCCTGTGTGAATCTGGGTACTTGTTTCCTTTTACTCAAGTAGGATCCTGCTACTTCTCAGCAGAAAGGCAGACTTGACCTAGGTGGAATCAGAAGTCTCAAGTCAACACTTCTTTGACCAATGGGTTTCTGCAAAGTTTTGCCATTCCTGCTGGCGGTGGAGGCCCGGGGAGGTGGCCTCCAGGGGCGGGATCAGAGCTGCCACGTGGGCGGTGACACCTGTGCGCCTGCTTTCCCACTGGCACCCATCTGCTGGTGGGATGATTCTCAGTGAGGCCACACACAGGTGGCCTGAGAGAGGGAGGGAGCCCAGGCACTCTCTGTCTAGCACCCATCTAGGGTGTGGGAGGTGGAAGCCAGCAAGGCAGTCTGGTGAGCAGAGATGGGCCAGATGCAATTTGCTGCCAGATCCCAGCAGGCCCCAACACTGGGGAAGAGAGGGAATGTCCTTGGCTTTGTTTTCTCTATCCCAGTCACCTTTGGATGGTGCCTATGAGAGAAAGGAGCATCTGGGAGATGAGGGTGACCATTGCACACAGTGCCCGTGGCTGGGAGCAGCCAGGGGAAGGTCTGCCTGTTCTGCAGGAATCAAGGGAGTCTGGGGACCCCTGGGCTCTGATGCCATAGGTCTGGCAACCTGGAAGCTGGCAGGATATGGGGGGAAACGAAAGTGGGAACTCCCTTTCTGACTACACTCACACAATATTTCTTCGAGCTGGAGCAGTGAAGGTGGCAGCCAGCAAAAGTTAAAGGGAGGTTGCTAGTGAAACGGAGACAGCTGGAAGCAGGCACGTGGGCACACTTTGTGCTAACCCCGAGGATAGCTCTTAGGAAAAGGGAATGATGACTAGACAATTTGACTGACCGTGAAGCATTGCAGTATGTCAAATTTGGCAGAGTACGTGACTTTACCAATTGGATTTTTAATTTCAAGTCTCATTAATGAAGAGAAATGGGAAAAGAGAAAATATACCCAGCATCCTACCACAGTTCTGGCATTGCTGGTCTGGGAACATGAGCCAGACCGTGCCTCTGGGAAGGATTCTTCTCCGACAATTCAGGCTGCATCTGTCAGCCTTGCCTTCTTCCCATGGCTGTGTATGTGAACTTGAGGTTTGAGTTAGCTGGGCCCCAGGCCTCTAAGTGCTGTTTTCTGAAGAAGTACCATCATGCTCCCTCACTAGAGGGCAGAGCCCCTGAGAACCCTCACCACCCCAGAAAGTGGGAGCTTGTCACCTAAGAAGGCTGTCTTGAAGGATTTTACTAACTCACTCTCCTTTAAAGGAGGTGACAATTTATGAGGTTTTTTTTTTTTTAATTGCACATGACCTGGAGACTATTTTACTGGAAAGAAGGGGAAGAAAGGACAAAGCAAAGTCTAACTCCTGCATGCTACATGTTTTATGGGGGACTATTAAGAACAGAATTTAGCAGCTGTACTTGACCCAGATAATAATGAAACGCCACTCATCCTCTGTGCCCCAGTATATTGGCTGACTTTTAGGATCACAGCAGTCAAAGCCTTGCTAAATGCTTGACCTTTGTAATTTATTTAATCCAGCAGCAATCTCGCAAAGCCCATCAAAGTACTGAAACTCAGAGGGGTGAACAATGGCCTGGCATCACACACACAAATAAGTTGTGCTATTATGACTTTGCCCAGGCCTGGCTAATCCTGAGACTTTACTCAGACAGGCATCGGAGTCTCCCCACTCCCATCTACCACATTCCCCAAGGGCTTTCCTTCCCAGGAAGAAATCCTGGAAAATGGAAATTCTGGAGTTCCTGAGCTTTTGAAGGTTTTTCTTGGGTATTTGTTTTACACATTCTTTCCTATTTTAAAGTTGACAGGCACTGATGGTTCTCACTGCTCTTACCATGTCTGTCCCTGAAGAATGCTGCGTATTTTTTTTCTGTCTCACAGGGTTTCTGTGAGGATTAAATGAAATGCAAGGGTGGAAAGACCATATCATTGCAAAGGGAGCCAACCTTGAGGGAGGGCTGCGCGTATCAGGCCCTGTGCAAAATGGGGAAAGAACCACTATCTTCCCAACTTCCATCTGAGGAAACTGAGGCTCAGAGAGGTTAAGTAAGTTGCCCAAGGTCACACAGCCAGGAGGGACAGAAGGAAGATTCAAATCCCAGCAGACTGCAGCTATCTGCCCACGTAGCAGGGCCCACAGGGATTGTTGGACCTGAATCCGTTAGCTCAGCGTTGCTAAAAAGGAAAATAAAATAAAATAAGCACTCCCTACTTTTCAAAATGTGTTTTTGCTCCTTTTTGTCTTGCTGTGTGATTGAAGAATTGTGTCTTGTGTGATGGACTGCAAAGATCTGGCCTATGGTCCATGTTCTCTTTACATCTTCTAATACCTAAGCCGTTTCAGTATAAGGTTAGATTAGCATCCAGATTAATAGGCAAAAGTAGATAAAAGTTAAAAAAAATGGTTCGTACTGAATATGTACTGTATTGTGAGTTTCCCACCAGGACTATGATTAAAGATAAGACCTTCTAAACTGCAAATAAAAATTGAAGCATAGGAACTCTGAATTTCACGTAGCACCTCAAGGTACAATTTTAGATTAAAAAATATTATTCCATGCCACCTATCATAAAGTTAAACTCATTTGCAATAAACATAAACTTAAAATTAGGTTTTAAAGGACAACATGTTCTAATCTCACAAAACATTTAGCAAATAACCTTTGAGTTCACATGAGCCACCCACACAAAAACCAAAATGAACTACAGAGAAAAAAAAACATAGAAAAAGCAACTGTCTGTTGACAACCAGATTTTCTTTCAGCTCTTTGAGTTTTCTGTCTATAAATAATCTGTATGTTTCAAATGTGACCATTTTCTTTAAAGGTGCCTCCTGGCATGTTCTTGTCTCAGTGTGTCTTACAAAGAAGAATTAAATGTGTAAATCATGAAAACTATGGAGTTTCTGGAGGAGAGATCTTTAAGATACATGCTTTTTAAATACCAAAAGTGTCAAAATGAAGCATTAAGATGATGTATTCTTTCTTCAGTGCATCTGTTTATCTTTTGCGAAATCTCAAGTTTGATAAATCACCAGAGATAAAAACATCATTTTTAACCTATCTTAGATCCCAAGTGCCAGGAGGAAAAATAGTGCTGTGTCTCCTTTTTATAAATTTACCTCTGTCTTTGCTTAAGACTTATGAGATTTTATTTGCAGAGAAAACATAATGCTCTATTAACTTGAAAATGATGGCTTTTACTCAGAAACATGAGAACTGAAAAGAAAAAAAAAAAGCAGCATTTATCCTCAGAGATATAATCATTTAACAAGTTTTGATATCTGCTCAAAGGGGCAAAGAATGTTAGATGGGGAAAATGATCACAAGATAACTGCAAGTGAGGTTTTCACCAGTAGTTCACCTTCTCCTACTGACACTTAGAACCCCTGATCTGGTTTATCAAAGTGGATATTAAATACTTGATGGGGAAATTTTATCTAACATTAGTTTACGTAAAGATTGGTGAAGCGAGTTCTTATGCTTCTTTTTTGCCTTTGAAAAAGTAACTCAGAAATTCTCTCTTAATTGGCAGTCTGGAAAGTAAAGAAATTCTCACAGAAGTTTATAATTTCTAAATTCTTCTGTGTCCACGAATGCAGCAAAAAAGACTTGGGGCAGCAACGGCTTCTGACCAGTTCTTACTGCGAACTGGGGTATTAAAATGCAAGAATCAAATAAGTGAGTCAAAAAAATATAACATGGTGGGAAAAAATGTATTTTAAAAATATTCAAATTAGCTATTTCTTGGTATATAAAACAGTTCCTTGGTGCAGTGGATATTAGAGTTCCTTGCTTTATGTGTATTTTATTATTCTTTGGTGTTGAGTAATTTAAGACAAATTAAATTTTATGCAAACCTATTCCAGCTGGCCGTGGGCATGCAGTTGAGTTTTTCTGATAAGTGGTACAAAAAGCTATTTTAGGGAGACACTTAGGCTGTGTCCTAAGCACCAGAAGTGCCTAAAAGTCCCAGCTGCAAACAACAGTGGCAGCTGTGAGCCGCTGACCCCAGGCTGCTCTGTTCTGTCCTCTTGCAAGAGGCATGCGGACTGTGTTGGCCCTGAGGGATGGAATTGAAATGCTGCCTGAGACTGTGGGTCCAAAAAAGCAGGATGTCCTGGAGGACCGGAGACTCACTCTCTCAGACTCCTCTTGCTGCACAAAGAACAAGCATTTAAATGATGGAGCTGCCCTACGGGGGAAGTGTCAACTCAGTGTCCTCTGGAGACAATCCCGACGTGGAACACCTTTCCTTCACTGCCTTAGCCACCCCTTCCTACCCTCCATTTGGTGAAGGGCTGCTCTGTGTCAGGGAATAAAAAGACCAGTAAGGAATGACCCCTATTCCTAAGGAGCACTCATGAGAACTGGGATGAGAGCGCCCACGGGCAGGTGCCCTGGGAGACACAGAAGGAACACAAGCCAGATGGGGGTGCAGGGTACCAGTGGCTCCTCACATGTAAGGAGAAGCAAGCAGCAGCTGAGGCCGTGCCTTTTCAAGGGCAGCTAAGATTTACCTGTCATGTGGGTGGAAAGCACATTCCAAGCAGAAGGAAGTGCCAGGAGAGAGGCATGGTGTGCATGAACAATTTGAGGGGTGGTGTGGTTGGGTGTGGCCAGTGAGCAGGGCCAATACGAGGCAAAGGTCAGGGTCCCAGGAGCCTGTGTTCCTGCTGAGGCCAGTGGCTTTCACCGTCACTCCCACCTACGGTGGTGGGAATCTAGAGAAAGGATTGGGGAAGATAGCTCTGGCAGTGGTGTGGAGGTAAATGATGGGGGTGGTGCTCTGAGGACGTTAACGGGAAAGTGAGGGAGGCAGGCTGGGGTCGGGGAGCTGGGTCCGGGAGGTGTGGGGCTGACGGAGTCTGCAGGGCATCTAGGGTGCCTGGATGTGAAGGGTGAGGTTGAAAGAAAAGCCAAAAGTGATGAGGGCAGGGGTTAATTCAGGGCACCAAGGCAGAGACTTAAGTACTGGATTCAACTTATCTCGGACACAGGCACATGCACAGAGGGATGCTGTGATAGGTAGATGGCAGAGAGGCCTGCAGGGCCCAGAAATGTCCAAGCCCTTGGACATTCTGTTAGACTAAATCCCTGCAGAGTAGAGGACCCATCGAGGCCCCAGGCAGTCCCTTATTGTCCTGGTTTAGGGGTGACATCTGGAGTCCAGCAGATTTTTATTTTCCCAAAGTGGTCAACTCCTGTTCCCCTGATGGGACAGAGGTGGTGGGGCGGCCTCCAGCTGAGCGTCACTGTCAGAGTTGTCTTTCCAGGCAGGTGTGTGGGGACCTGTAGGTGGGATGAGCCAGTGCCTTGGGGAAGGCTCGAGTTGGCTGGTGGTGACAGCACTGGAGCTCTACACCTCACTCACAGGCCCCAGGAAGCAGTCCTTGGCTGTGATGAGCCAGCGGCGTGTCAGGTGAGGGAGCCAGTGCCCTGTCCATCTGAGGGGGGCAGCCTCCCTGCTCATGGGAGTGAGGTTTACAAAGGGGCCCAGATGAGCTGTACCCATATCTCTTTCGGAGTGAACAGCCACATTTGCCCCAGGAGGAAAGGACTCTGCCTTTCAGGAAAACTGGTGCTAGTGTGCTTTCTCAGCCAAAGACTGCAGCTAGCTTTGTGGAACAGAACTCTAAGAAGGATGAGTGTCTTGGTGTGCAGCGCCCCACCCACGGAGAGAGGGAAGCTGCTTTTGTCCCCAGGGCCAGAACACTGCAGAGGGTTTGGCCTCCTCAGACATCTGCACCTGTTCTGGGCATCGCTTGCCTGGATGGTTTGGCAGCCGTTATCATCTTTCCTGTGGCTCAGACCCAGATCAAGGCTTCCACGGTGTCAGTGAGACCCATCACTGTTCTCACCCCAGGGATCAGCCAAACTGGTGTTTTGCCTGCCTGGAGAGGTATAGTTTCAATTGACATGTTCCCCTTCTTACAGGTTACAGAGGAGTGGAGGGAATACTTGTCAGTTTATTTGCTTATGAGGTTTTTCGTACTTCCTATTTGTGAAACTTAGGACTTAGATTATCAGACAATGTAGGGACTTTCAGTCCAGCAGAGGGAATACGATGGAACACAGGTGCCCTCACACTCATGTCAGAGGGACAGGGTGTTTGCACAGTCACGGGTCCCCAGAAACTTCCCAGAAGGCCCATCAGTAGTGGGTCTTGAACTGTGCATAGGATCCCAAAGGTGGGACCTGGCTACAGCCATGGTGGAAAGGGGCTGCAGAGTAGACAGGGGCAGGAGTGACAAAGTGGGGGGCTTGTTCGGAGAATGACAAGGTGTCTGCCTAGTTAGAAGAAAAGGGTTTGAAGGAAAGGCCAAGAAACAGTGTGAGAGAACTGGCCTAGAAAAGCAGACTGGGGTGGGTCCTGGGATGTGCTGGGCACTGCATTATGGAGCCTGGCCTCTGTTGGAGAGTCACTGTCACACTCAGACTCCCAAGAGGGAGATTTTTCTGATCTCATGGGACATGTGCTCTGGGTGGGAAAGACCCAGGGTGGGGATGGGGGTAGTGGAGACCAAAATGCGTGGGTGTGACTAGCAGGCCAGGGGACAAAGACCTGCCCAGAGGTGGTGTCAGTGGGACTGAAGGAGGGTTTGCATTAGAAAAGCAGTGGTCCAGCTCCACCTTGGGGGAGGCTGTGCCTTGGAAAGCGCTGAGACCCCAGGAGTCAAGGCAGACTCTGTTGAGACTTGGTTATAGAAAGACTGGTCCACCAGAGACCAGGCAACCCTGTATCCTGTGAGCTTGGGGATGGGTCAAGAAAGGGAGGCCTGCATATGGTGTACTCTGCCACTCTCTGGAATGGAGGACGTGAGCCAGCAGCCCCCGATGAGCAGGGTGGGGACAGGGCAGTGAGCTGGGCCCCCGCCCTCACACAGAGGCCCCTAGGGCCAGCGCCATACCCCTCCCCACAGCTCAGCACAGAAGGCTTCATTTACCATGACAGCTACTTGCCAAGAAATTAAGGCCCCTGTTTATCCCCTGTGTTGATTTTGGAAACAAAGCTAGCGCTCTTTCTGCAAAGTGAAGCCCTTATGTTTTGTTTTCTCTCTTTCAACATTTCCCTATTATGCTGTGAAACAGGGGTGGGTGGGGGACTTCAGCGGCCTGGAGTGGCAGACAGTTCTGCAAAAGGAGCTGAGAAGACCGCTGTCACATGCAGGTGAGAGCAGAGGCTGAGGGACAATGGCACTGTGTCCCATCCTATGCCACAGACTCAGGGGAGAATGGAGTGCAGTGAGGGCCCCCACCCAGGAGCGTCTGGTGTGGGCACCAGGGGAGCTTGACTCTTAAGACTCCCAGGGTGAGGCCAGCAAGGGCTGTGGGACCCGCAGCTCCTGACACCAGGGAAGCGCTCCCGGAGAAGGGGCTGGGCCCCCCAGGTGGAGCCGTCCTTCAGGAGAGATGTCACCCTCCACATTCTGCTGTCTGAGAGAAGGCTGTGTATGGAGCCTGGCATCTGCCAGAGAGTCACGGCCACACCAAGGGACTGTAGGGACCTGAGGCGACTGTAGACCCACACGCATGGACTGGGACAAGCCTGTGAGAGGGACAGGGTGTTTGCGCAGGCACAGGCCCCCAGATGCTTCCCAGAAGGCCCATCAGTAGTGGGTTTTAAAGTGTGCATAGGATCCCAAAGGTGGGACCTGGCTGTACATGGAAGGGGCTGCAGAGTAGACAGAGGTGACAAAGTGGGGGGCTTGTTGGGAAGAAGACATGCTCCAAGGTGACATCTTCACTGTAGGGACCTGACGTGACTGCAGACCCAGTCGGGGCAACCTCTTTCCAGAGACAGGGGTACTGGCTCCTGCAGGGGTCAGAGTGCGTCTCATATCTCAGTGTCAGGTCCCCCCTCTCTATCAGGAGCCTGCCCCTGCTGAGTTGGGCTAAGGGCAGGAGTACCAAGCAAGCTGACAACGTGTTGAAGAAAATCTGTTCCACCTATCTTGACAGCGTCATTCATCCAGAAGGTCAGATTGGAATCTAGAACTCGCGGGCTCCGGCAGCTGTGTAAACTCTGCGGTGTGGTGAGAAGCAGCTCCTCTACCTGCCCCCTCTCACTGCACGCTGATCCACCCTCTGGTCTAAACACCCAAGGTTGCAGCCCTGCAAACAGCTGCCCCCTGGCCACACCATGGGTCTAGGGGAGCACATGCCTGTGTGTAACCCTCTTACCCCATCAGTGGCACAGGAAAGAGGCTTAAGTTGTCAGGGCCAGGAAAGTGGGTACTTGGACCGGTGCCCAGGTTGGGTACAGGCTCCAAGTAGGCACTGTCTGTAGCCCCCCGCCGAGGAGGGCTAGGCTGGAAGGTTCCTAGCGCAGGGCTTTGTACAGCCTGGCTCCCTGAGCAGGGCCCTATTACCCGGTGACATGGCACAGGGATGGAGAGAGACATTCTGAGACAGGGTGGGACATATGTCGGGAGAACTTGAACCTGCTAACTTAGTGATAGGTCCCCGATCCTCCCAGGGATGTTTCAAAGAGGAATATAAGAACAATGGTGGTGTGCATCGGGATGGTCTCGTTTTCCCTCTCTCACTCGCCACAACACATCATAATGAAATGTCTTCCAGGTGCAACCATTTACTTGAGCTTTAGGTGTCTCCCATTTTGCAATGTCTATCTACCTTGCAGAAGTGGCTACAGGGGTGAGGTGTTGTGCATAAGCCACCGGCCGGCCCATTGCTGCCCACATTCCAAAGGAGAAACCTGTGTTTCTTGCTTTTCCACATGTTTTCTTCCAAATGACCACTTTTTACTCGAATCGGGTCTTCTTTCTCTGCTACTCCCTCACCTTCCTCTCGGCCTCAGAGCTACTTGTCCTCCAAAAGTCTCTTGTTCTCTCTATTTTTGTCCCATAAAGGTGGACCTGTCCAACTAAGGAGAATTCAACGCAGACAGGTGCAGGCCTTGGCCTCCACGGCTGATATGAACGATGCTGGAACACTTGCGGGCCGTTGAAACAATATATGTTGAAGTGAGAAAATGCTTCCATCTAAAGTCTCTTAGGGAAAATCTGGTCCCCAGGGAGACCTGCTGTGTTGCTGGCCCTGGTTTAGCTGCATATCTTATTTTCATTGGGCAGGCAGCCCCTTGAATCAGCAACCAAGGCCGAGGAAGGTAGATACCACAAATGCTTTCATTTTGAGTTTTTTTCCTATTTAAAGTCAGGGAGGGAGGGGGCACGAAATGTCAACTTGTCACGATGCTGCTCCCCACACGGCATCGGTGAGTCAGGTAGCAGGGAAAGTGGCTGCCAGGCTGGTGGAGAGGACCTACCTCGAGATGCTCATCCCCTCCTCGCCTCTTTGAGGATTTAGTGGAAAACAGTATGGAATGAGGTAACAGCTGAACCCACTGTCTGCATAAGAGCTTGTGCCACACTGACACCTAAGGTAGGGGTCAAACAGCTAAGATGTAGGTGCATTCTGCTTCTGCTAGGCTTCCATTCTCAAGGTTGACTTTTGTCATCTGTGTAGAAGGGGCACAGGGTGTTAGCCAGCCAGTAAGGGCCCTGTGTTCCTACAAATGTGCTTCAGACTTCAGGCCAGTTCCTATCTGTGTGGCCCTGTGTTCCTACAAATGTGCTTCAGACTTCAGGCCAGTTCCACAAAATGGGGTCATGGCCATGGGTGTGCAGGATTGAAGGGGACAGGACAGAGTCTGGGCTCAGACACAGGTCCTCAGGCCATTCCTGAGGCCGGGGTGTCACATAGATGTCAGAACCAGAGACTGATTAGAAAAGAAAACCCCCATGTGTCATGGGTCACCCCAAGACATCAAATGGGCACAGGGAAGAGTTAGCGAGAGGAGCACAGGACAGAGTGTCTACTCGGTCCTGGCCCCCATAGTTCCGTCACCTGCAGTCTCTCCGTTAGTCCTCACACCAGCTCCTCCCAGGCTTCAAATGGGACCAAGGAGGAAACAGAAGCTCAGCAAGGGCATGTGACTTGTCCAAGGTCACGTGCCCAGTAGTGCCAAAAGAGAACACTTACAGCCAGGTCTGTCTGACTCTGAGAGCCTGTGCTGGCCACTGCTCCACCTGCTGGATCCAAAAGAAGACTGGGATTGGGGCTGACCCGAGGGAAACAGGGAGGGGTCACATGGGCCAGGACTGCGCCATGGATGAATGGTGAGGGGCCATCAGAGTGTGGTTCGCACTGGGGAAGAGGAGATAAGCCTCGGGGGAAGAGGGGAAACACCAGCCATGAGCTGGGGGGCTCTGGCAGAGCCAGGTTTGGTGTGGTGGCATCAATGGGCAGCAAAGCTAGCAATCGAAGTAGCAGGTGCTTGGGGAAAGGAGTGCATCTGAGACTTTGTGCAGCGAGCATCAGCAGGCTTGGTGACATCAGGGAAGAGTCTAAGATGTGGGCTCAGGGCCCTAGTGAGTGGTGGAGAGGCCTGCAGGGTCAGGCAAAGACAGGAAAGGGCTGGCTTATTATGAAAGTCAACTAGTGCTGATTGGAGGCACAGAGTTTAAGGTAACTTGAACTGGGCGTCCTGTCTTGTGAACGATTTAGAAGTGTCACAGCAAAGCCCAGTGCAAGGGCAATCAGAGGCGTGAACGTGGGGAGAGCTGAGAGCTGAGGGTGAGACTCGAGTAGCCCCCAAAGGAAGCAAGAGCAAATGCAATGATTTCCATGAACTGCACCAAGTAAGATTCTAAGCCACCACATCAATCTTTCCTAAGTAAAATAGCCACCTTTAAAAAGGTAATCTGAAGAAAACCTAACACCTGAACTTACAGACTATTCCTCACTTGTCCTCAGACAATAGTCAGATTTCAATATATTATCCCACCAAATCAGGCCACGGCAAAGTCCACTGCAGAGCCCGTGGAAGGTTTTAGGGGGATAGCGGTCTTGCCCCCAGAGTCTTTCATGGGCTGATACGTTCTGAGTGGGTGAGGGCAAATGTGTTTGCGGAAATTCAGCATAGCTTAGGCTCTTATCTCATTCTACAAGTTTCTGTCGAAGTTTATGGACAAAGTTTTTTGTTTTTTTTTTTTAACAAAAAGTTTATATTGAGGACTTTACATAATTAATATTGGCTTCAGTCAGTTGAAGACCTGATGGACATAGGCATTAGAGAGAGTGTGTGAAGTGGCAGCATTGCTCACTCTTGAGCCTGAGCATGTTTTGACGGGATAAGAGCAAAAAATTACACCAGGAGTAAAAATCAGCATAGTCTACAGCGGATAGCAGTTGAGATTACACAGAGTCATTTAGTCAGAGGGCAAACAGTTTAAAGAATCGTATATTATAAGTAGCATTGAAAATGATACAAAAAACACCACCCAATGTTTTCTTGGTGAAAATTATTTACTAAGATTATTTACTAAAAGATCTGTGTTTATGTATATGGCACCCAGAAATGCTTGGGGTTGAAACAGTGGAATCAGACAATCCCTCAGTCTTGAGTCTGGCTGGTTTCAGCTCTGCCCACCCTTGGGGGTCTTTGGAGGTTGAAGGAACCCCGGGTGGTCAGTGGCTTAGAATATAGCAATAAAAGGCAATCTAGATTGGCTAACTTAGTAAAAGCTTAATTCCTATCAAATAAGTGGATTTAAGTGTGAGGGCAGCAAGGATTGACATAAGCATTTTCAAGAATGACACTATGGTCGACACAGGGTATAGGGAAGGCAGTCTGCAGCTTGGTGCTTATTTAGAACAAAATCAAAATTGATGCTCACACAAGTGGACCTTTGGTGAGAGTTTGGCCACAGAGATAGAGAAAGGGAGTGAAATTTGTGTAAATTGTCTGTATGAACATTCCTAGAGCTTTTCTAGCTAATTTAAATGGATGGTTAACACATTTCTTTTTTATAAACTTTCTTGGTTTTCTCACCACCATTCTATTGGAGAAGGTTGGCTGGAGAAAGAAAACTTGATATATTTTGGGGAGTCTGTGGGGTTTGCTTGAGTTAACACGTGGGGTCGTATCATGTTTGCACCAAGAGAAGAGTCAAAGCCATGGAAATCCTGATGGAAATTCCGCAAGGCGGAATAGAAAATTGAGTACTGCCAAGTTTACAAGGGCACGTGGAATCCTTTTGAGGATATCACAGGAAACAAGGATACAGCATGGTGTTTAGAGGGCAAGATGGCCCACATGGGGGTTGAACCCAGGTCCTCCTCCTGCGGTGCAGGGTAGAGATTTGCTGATAGGAATGGCCTTGTGGTCTTTTGTGATGGGCCCAGCTGATCAGTCGGAGAAGTGTGTGTGGGTCCTGACCCACACGGGGACAGGCAGGAAACTCTTCCATCCTCCCTCCAGGCAGGATGGACAGCGTGCCAGTTATAACGATGGTGTTCTTCCACAGATCAGAAGTGCTCAGAGCCTGAAGGGAGGTGGTTCACCATTTCTTTCTCTTCCCTTTCAGTGACCTTAGAGCAATTCTCCCTGGCAGTGAAGCACTGTCCTGACCAAGAAGACCGGGCTTTGTTAATGAAGGTAGGTTATCAGATAAAGAACTTATTTCCAAAAGGCTCCTAGCAATTTTATTGCCCCAAGGAGAGTTTCATTTTTACAAGCAGGAGTAGATTTATCATCTCTGAATTTTGTGCTCCATGGGGATAAACTTGTCATCGGTGAGTAGGAGGGTTGCTGGTTAATGAGCACAACCGCCGTCTGTGGAGTGCAGGAAAGTGACAGGAGAGTGGGTGTCAACTACTAGCAGGGAGTCTATTTAATTCTCCAGAGGGCTCAGTTGGTTCTATTTAAACTTATCTGACAGAGTCTTGATTCTTTTAGCAGATTTATGAGGCTTGGCCAACTTCCATGTCTCCCATTATACTTTTTAATTAGGACAAAGGATTCCATACGTCCCCAGTCTGCCACCTCCTACCTTTGTCACCACAGGAAATGCTACACAAATTAGACTGTTCATATTAACCACTGGAATGAGCATCCTATGTCATTGATCCCTTGCCCTTGAGTGGAAGACACACTCTTTTTATTCCCCGGTAACAATTGTTTTATTTCCTTCCAAATGACAGGAACAGAGGCATTTCCAAATGGTATAACCTACATTTTAGGTTGCACATCTAGGTGAGCCAAAAGTGTGGAAAAACTTGGCAAGCAGCCACACGAATTAGATTTAAATGTTGCGTTTGAAGGCAGAGAGCAGCAGTACCACAGAGGCGTGCACACACTTTTCCACCAATGACCGAGGCTCATGTTTTCACCTAGAAACTGTGCAGACTGACCTTGAGGCACAAGCATTTCCATGATGTCATTTCAATTCTGTACCATCAGGAAACCACACATACCAGGAATTGCATTTTTTACCTAAACATCAGTTTCTTTACCAGGTGTCCTCTGACTTTAGAAATGGGTGGGAAAAAAAATAGGGTGTCACTCCGAGGTATTTTCAAGTCATTTGCCTAAGAGGTGATATTTTTGGTCTGTCTTTTTTTTTTTTAAGCTTTCAGTGATGTTAATTTTGTGATAAAGAGGTGCTGCTGATACCAAGTGTTGGGGTCTTCTAGGAGACCTGACTCCCCAACTCCCCACAGTCCTGAGTGTGTAAAGCACTTACTAAGAAAGGCACGATTCAGGCACATGAGCTTGGTGTTGGGGCTTTTCCACACTTAATTCTCCATTTCCTGCCCTGAGCTCTGTTCAACAAGGACCTTTCCTTCCAGGTGCAGCCTGGCTTTCTGTGACCTTGAAACAGTTCTCGGGCCCCAGGCTCTCACCTCTTTACCCTGCTTAGTGTTCAAGATGATTAGGACACGTTCCGTGCGGCGTTTTTCTTACCACCTACCTTCTACTCCTCTTTGCTTCTCTCTTGTTCTTCTCCTACTATTCCTTCCCTCCCCTATTTTCAAGAGGTGAAACTTCTGGACCCCACCTGGTGCTACTGGTGAGCCCTGCCTGGAGGTTACATGGGCATCTCAGAGGCAGAGTGGGGTAAAGAAGGCAGGCACAGAGCCCAGCTCCAGGCTGCTTCCTGCGTCTTCGGGGCCTGTCTCCTGAGGTCTATAGTGAGAGGATGGAAAGAGGCTTTACCCAAAGCCCCCTCTTCCTCCCACAGTGGTCCCCAACCCTCCTACTGTCCTGGCTGGGTTGTCTAGCATACTTGGTTAGACACCCACAGTTTAGGGTTAGGAGAGGAAGGTTAAGATGGCCTGAAGTGTCCCGAAATCTGCAGAATCTTCAGTGACGTTCAGTATTTTGTGTCTTCTCTTTTGGTTTCTGTGGACTGTGTGGCCACAACAGTCAGGGACATCTGTGGGTGTTTTCTCAATATTTGCAGATATTCAAACAGGCAACATCAAAGAAGTTTCACTGAATAAAAATACGTGTTCGGTTCATATATAGTGAAACTATTTCATAATCTTTTTCAGGAGGCTGAGGTTTGTTTAATGTTACATATTGGGGGACGCCATGTGGGTGTGACAGTGGTGTGCAGAGTTTTGTAGATGTCATGTGAGAGAACTGAGTCAGGGTAACCGTAGAGCATTTTGACTACACTAGATCATATGTTTGCTCTGGGGAGCTATTTGCTCTGCAGACTCTGCAGTAAACTCAACCTCATGAAAACTGGTTGGAGGCCAAAAATATAGATCTGTAGCAAATATGATATTTTTAAAATTATATTTTGCATATGCATATTGCTACATCTCTACATGGTCAAGGATAATTGAGACCTGGAGACGAATATTTTGTTCTAATCTGTGAGGTCCCCCTGTACACTGAAGAAGATGAAAGAGACGAACAGGCAGCTGGGTAGATGGTTGAGCCAACATCAGACACCTCCGGAGAAACAGAAACGGTGAAACTTTGCATATGGTAGAGACCAGAGCCTTCATCAGATGACCGGGAAGAACCGGAGAGCAAGGAAGAAAAGTGACTAGCCACCATCGCATAGCTAGTTAGCAGGAAACAGAGCCAGGACCAGAAAACCAGTGTCCTCGGATTCTTGGGTTGGGCTTCTTCCTGGGGCATCTCCTCAGGTGTCTGAATTCTTAGGAAAATCCACCACCCCACCCCTGCGCCCCCACCAGAGCCCACACAGGAGGTGAGACAGTGATAGAACCACGAGAAGTACAGCTGTGGCCGCCTTGTTAATCACACCCTCTCACTGAGGGTGCTGTAAGGCAGGGGAGAGCGGGCTACTCCGTGACTTAATTTGCTCACCTACCAAGCAGGGGTAAAGGCTGTTACTGACTTAAGGTTTGCCCACCTACCACAGCCCTGGAAAGGGCTAGGGAAGAGGTACCAGGGCCGAGACAGCTGTTATTAAGAGTTGTCTTGCAGTGAGAGTTCATTAGTTGAACTCTAGAACATATTGAAATTCCATAAATTATATATTTGGCCCCATTCACTTTTGAGCTCCGTCCTTACTTGTGTCTTAGTTCTATCTGCCAGTTAATCTCTTTGGCCCCTTGTGGCCACTGCCCTGAGGAACTGTTCACCCTTGTCTCCACTCACACTCCCTGGGGGCTCTAGGTGCCACCTAAGCTCCATCCTCAGGTCCAAGCAGCAAGTTTAAACCTTAGTAGTCTCTGTCCTCCCCACCCCCACAGGAGAACCAGAGGTTGGCCAATGGGGCCTTCCTGTCCCAGCGGGGAGCATTCATCTATTCATCCTCTGAAACCTCTTCTAGAGCTAGCCTCTCCCTCTGCCCTGGAAAAGAACACCTGGGTCTGATCCTTGAGGAGCAAGTTCTAATCCCCAGTCTGTCAGAAACTGTACGTTGCCTTGGGCAGGTCACTTTTATCTCTTTTAGCCTTGAGTCCTTTTCTGGTAAAAGAGAAGGTACATTAGAAGTCCCCACAGACCATGCCAACATCTATATTCTGCAAATTTATTGGTGAACATTGCCAGCAACGCTGCAGTTCTAGATTTTCTCGAGAAGGAGCCAGCCTGGCCCTCTCCCACCTGTCTCTCCCCTCTAGGCACTGCCAGTGAACCTTCTCAGGGCTCCACACCCTACGTGCTACTTTCTGCATTCATTTCCAGCCTCACTGCCTCTCTTCTGTGGAAGAGGATGATCACAGAACTTGCCCTCCAGACTTAGACTTTCTGGAGCATGAAAGAGATACCATTAAAAAACACAGCTTGGGTGACAGGCCTGGCCCTTGGCTGTCCCAGGCATGCCACGGTGCTGGGCAGCCTATTTCTGAATCAAGTCCAAGCCCCTCCCTCAGCCACACAGCTGGACCTTGCCCAGCAGTCTTTCCTTTTCAGTGCTCAGCCCACACCCTGCCCCCATTCCCACCACCTTGTCTCCTGTTTTTAGGATGGAAAATGGCAGGAAGATTGGTCTCTTGATGCCAATCTGCATTTGATCATAATTTTATTTTTCTTTTCTTTTTTGAAACAGCATTTCACTGTGTTGCCCTTGGTAGAGTGGCATGGCATCACAGCTCACAGCAACCTCAAATTCTTGGGCTTAAGTGATTTTCTTGTCTCAGCCTCCCAAGTAGCTGGGACTATAGGTGCCCGCCACAACGCCCGGCTATGATAATAATTTTCCAAACTAAATGCATATGATCATGCCTCCTAACTTTGTTCTTGCACATCTGGGTGTTTCTCACACACCTGGCAGCAGTTGCTTCTTATTTGGGTGGGAGACACCAGCCCCTGCCAGGGTCCTCAATGGATTTAAAACTTTTTGAGGCATCACCTGCAGGACCTCCTCGCCTTGCTCAGAGAAGCTGGAAACACCAGTGGGATGCTTGGGGACAAGTGGCCTTGCTGGTGGATGCTGCTCCCTGGGACAAAAGGCAGGAGCTCTGGCTGATGTTTTATTCCTGGAGCAAGAAAGTAGCACAAGGCTTGGCTCAGAGCAAGGCTTCCCGCTCCAGTGATGCTGAGCGAGTGTCCAGAAAGTTCCCCCACGCACTTGCCCCCTGTGCGGCTGGGCCTCTGGCTAAGGCCTCTGGCAAGGGGCACCATGTGAGGGTGAAGGCAGGCCTATCTCTAGATGAGATCTGCTATTATACCATATTTACTGTAGGAAACAGTAACAAAGACCAAGCTACTGTATGAAAATTAGTAAATAAACAAGCAGCCAGATGGGGTCATTTTGCACTGCCTCGAAACTGCTTCTAAGATGCAGACCTGTGGCAGGGCTGTCACACTCAGGTAGCAACAATGTTCCTGCCAGGTCTCCGGGCACAGACAGACTGGTGGTGAGAGAGGTGATATCCTGATCTAGGGAGACACACTGAGTGGTTTTCATGTCTGCTGTCTGCCCAGCAGGTCTCGCAGGGGCCCATCAGGCTGGTGGGCAACGTTGTTGGGTGCCGAGGCCCGGGTCAGGCAAACCTGCAGAGATCGTTCCCCAGGACAGAGCTGTGGGGGGCTGACAGCTGCTAGAAGTTTCCTTAGCATTTCTTACCAACTAAGTACTAATGCTGCCCCAACTGTATAGAGGCACACGGGCAGGTGCAGGGGATGCCAGGCCTCCCTCTCACAGCCCCTCACCACTGTGGGCTGGCCAGACGCAGCTCCTTCTCTGTCCAGGGAGGTTTTAAGAAATTAGACGCACTTGAGTCTTTCTTGAAAACAAAAATTTCCAAGGGACCGAAACGACGCTACCCCTCAGTCCTCCAAATTTACCAGATACAGCTTCTTCCCAGGAACTGGCATTTTCTTCTCCCCTGACGGAATCCTGTCCGGAATGAGGGTCTTCATGGGGAAACAATGCCTCTCCCCCAGCAGGGTAACGCCTGTGCTCTGCGGGGAAAGGGGATTTTCCACATGACCGCTCCACCGCCTCTCCTCCCTGCTGAAGGTTTAGACGTGCCCAACAAGCTGGTTGTCTAGTGTTTCTTAAATTGTCATTGTCACAAAGATTCTTTCTGCTTCACTTCTCCCTAAGTCCTCCTCTTCACTGCCCCCCCTTTGGACCTAGGAACAGTAATTGAGCCATTCAGTGCCTTGTATAGGGACTGGTCCTGCACAGCCAGGCAGGGGCCCTTTGTCTGCCTTTGTGCTCAGAGCAGGCCTCAGCGCCTTCTGTTCTCAGAGGATGCTCACCCCGGCAACCCAGGCGTCTAAGCGGGGCGTTTGCAGGGGACTGTCCCGGCCTCACAGGCGGCTAGGAGTGGCAGTTTGAGCCTGTCAAGTGGGCGAGGTGGGGTTTTTCCCTCTTTCCTGCTTTCTAACTGCTCTTTCTTCCTTTTCTCAACATGTGTAGGTGGTAGCTGGTTTAAGCACCAAACCTAGCAGCCAGTGGTTAATTACAGACACCTCCTGTCACAGGCAGGGCAAACTGTGATGACCTCCTTTCTGCAGGTGGCCCTTGGCATGCTCGAGGACCCCATCTTGGCCCCATGCCATTGTGAGAGCCGTCGGTCCCTCAAGCCAAGGCACCCAGGGGCTGCCCGCTGTGTGTACAGCACACAAGCCCACGGCCACCACCTGGTCATCTGGGACTGGGTCTGGGACTCTCACACAGAAGAAGAGTGGTTCTCTTTTAGGGACGACTGCGTTTCCAAACCCTGTCCAGGATGAACAGTCCCTGTTCTGAATTCCCGTAGCATAGGTGATGGAGGGTGGCAGGGTGGTGTCAAATCAGTCCTGAACCCTGGTCTTTTCTTTCTTTCCCCCTTTTCCACTTCTTGCAAGCTAGAGCCACAGAAGAAGTGAGCAGGTGGCCGGCAGTTTCCTAAAATGGCTCGACAAATGTTTACTGAGTGCCTAGTGTATACTAGGTAGTGTTTTCCTAGTACCTGGCTCACTTCTAGAATACCTTCCAATGCTTTTATACACAGTAAGGAAAAAGAGCCACAGATGATACAGAAATCAAATTTCAGACCTATCCTTCCGCTAACAAATGTTGTTTTCTCATTTCTGTACCCTTATGCCACTGGGACTCTGGAATGCCTCTTATACGCTTGGAGGTCCCCCCACAAAATGCCAAGACTGTGCCAAGGTTCTGAAGGGCTCAGTTCAAACTAACCCCTCAAAATATCAGTGACAATTATCCGTTCCAATGAAACTTTACTTTTGAAAAAGAATCTTTGGGGCATAGAACTAACTCTTTAGCCCAAAATAATGCATCTCTACCAACAGAACGTCAGGACGGAATCCTGTCCGGAATGAGGGTTCATTTTGGTGTCTATCTGTACGTACCTGTCCAATCGCTCTGCGTCTTAGAAGGGTACAGGTGAAACTTACTAAGTGCAGAATATAAATGTCTGAACACAATAACTAAGAAAATGCCACGAAGGCTATGTTAACTAATGCGATGAAAATATTTCAAATTGGGCTCGGCACCTGTGGCTCAACGGGCTAAGGTGCCAGCCACGTACACCTGAGCTGGCAGGTTCGAATCCAGCCTGGGCCCGCCACACAACAATGACAGCTGCAACCAAAAAATAGCCAGGCGTTGTGGCGGGCGCCTGTAGTCCCAGCTACTTGGGAGGCGGAGGCAAGAGATTCGCTTGAGCCCAGGAATTGGAGGTTGCTGTGAGCTGTGAGGCCACGGCACTCTATCCAGGGTGACAGCTTGAGGCTCTGTCTCACAAAAAAAAAAAAAAGAAAATATTTCAAATTGTATATAAAACCAGCACAATGTACCCCATGATTGCATTAATGTACACAGCTATGATTTGATTAAAAAAAAAAGAAAATAAACATTTAGGTGCGCCTTCTATGTGTCAGGCAGTATGCTAGGCTCTAGGAGGTGCAAACATTGATAAGATCCAGGCCTCCCCTGCAGAGAGCTCCCTGGGAAACAGGTGAGACAGACACCTCAGCTGAGTGCTGAGAGGGAGGGAATTGGGGGAGCTGGAGGAGTACTCAGCGGGACACTGAGATCAACTTGGGCTTGGGAAAAATTGCCCCAAGGAGGTGGCATTTGAGCTAAGTCTCTGTGTCTCTGCAGGAAATCAAATTTAACCAACTGTGTGGGTTCCACTGAGCTTCCTGGTGGTGTGGATGTGACAAGTTTTGTTCTGAGTTTTCCATTTATAGAGGGTTTCAGATGCACTGATGCATACCTTGAGAGCTGACTAGCAAACTTTGGGGCCCAGGCAGCTGGCTCTCCAAGGGAGGGGTATCCAGAGGCTTCCATTCTCACTGTGCACATTTCTCTATAGCTATCTTGAAATTATAGTATTCAATATTCCTTCCTTGGCTCAGAAGACTTTAAGGCAGTGATTCTCAACCTTCCTAATGCTGCGGCCCTTTAATACAGTTCCTGTGGGTCACGACCCACAGGTTGAGAACCGCTGCTTTAAGATCTTCCAGTGGTTAATGTCAAAGTCAGGTGTCTCTGGGAGGGAATTCAGCAGAAGCCATCATCAGCATAGTTGCTTTAGAATTGTTCTGGGAGCATGGTGTCCGGGCCAGGGCCATGAGAAGAGAGGGGTGGGGTGCGGTTAGGAGGAGAAAGGCAGAGGAGTTTCCCGTCTTGCAGCAAGAGGATCTTCTCTTCCAGCTGAGAGCCTGCACTTCACTGAGCTCCCCCACAAAGCTCCCTCATCAGGAGAAATGTGCCCGTGTCTTTCCAGTCCAAAATGCTGCCAGGAATAAGCGTCTCATGTGCCGGGTCCCCTAAGAGGAGCACAAGATCACACGATGGCAGCAGTATGTGAGCTCATTACACCTGCTGTGCCCCAACGCTTCATTGTGGAGCATCTACATAAACGTCTAAGTGGAGAACCAGCCAGGAAACGCAAATACTGGTGTCCAGAAAAGAAGTCGGCTGCCCTGAGCATGAAGGGCGCGACCCTCTGGGATGTCAGCCTGGCACAGGGCTTGCAGGTCAGGTCCTCCTTCCTGAACATGCTGTTTCTCAACTCCACTGTGCACAATTCCAGGAGGAAGATTTTATTTCAGGCTGCTTTAGAGGACAGGGCAGCAAGAGAGGAAATTGCTTGAGGCAAAAGAAAATGAGAAGGATTTGGTAGAAGTCACTTATAGGAAACGGAGAGCAAAATTTGGCCCCAGGATACTAAAGTTTGTAGGAGGAGAGAAGACGGCCTGGCCAAGACTTGTCATTTCACCATTTAAATAGAGATCAAGATGCTGAAGGAGACATCTCTTTTGTGACTTACCCAGAGAGGGGATTTCTGAGATATGGATCCAGGCCACTAGACATAAGCAGAATTGCCCAGTGACTGGAGGAATACTAGATTTTCTAGCACACAGGGAAGGACACGCTGGCATTAAAGTTATGTGAGGTGTTATGCCGATGGGCTGGCAAAGGCAGCAAAGCCAGCACCCACACCGCAGCGGCTCCCTGCCCGCAGCCAACCACATTTGCAGCCTCATGAAAGACTGGAAATGTTATGAGACTTGAGGGTTTCTTCTCTCTGCACCTGCTTAACCTTTCTTCTCACCCAAACTAAATTGTAGCTGCTTTCTTTTTGGTTAATTTCACAATGTTCAAATGTCTATTAAAAAAAAAACAACACAAAACACCACAGATAGCAATCATGAGATGGGAAAAAAGATAAATATTGGTTAGATCTATTCCCTTCCTCTTCCAGAACCCAGAAAGTTGCCTGGCACACGGCAGATGAGGAGGGGAAGGGAAAGGAAAATGGGAGGAAATTAGTTCTGGATGGAGAGCCAGGAAAGAGACAACATGCAGGCACCTGTCAGCTCCTCACTCCCTCTCCACAGGTCTCCAGATGGAATGTTTTCAGCTTCCAAAATTATTCCCGCCTTTATCTCTTCTAGGTTCATAAAAGGACAGGATGGGGGTGGGCAACTTGGTGAGTTCTCAAAGCCTTTGCCTGATGGGAAGGCAGCTAAGGGGAGCTAAGAAGGGCCTATTAATGATCATTTGATTAATGCTTTACATTTTGAAAAAGCTTTCACAGAAAGTATATCATTCAGTGTCAGGATTCTGAGCCAGTTATGTGAGTAAGATGAACCACCTATTAAAATGAAAGGCACTCAGATTGGGTGAAAAGTAACACCCAACTGTATGATGTATACAAAAAAGACAGACTTCCACTCCCAAGAAGACGGAGTGGGCATACTCATCTCTCTGCTTTCTACTAAGTACAATTAGAAAGTCTGCATATTATATATAAAACATACAGAAGGGATTCTAAGAGGTGGAGGCTAGAAGGCAGACCATCTAGGGACCTCAGGACCTGAGGAATGATACAGCAGGGAGTTCCCTGGGTTTTCTGCATGCCTCATAGTTTCCAGAGCTGGAGCTGAAGACACTGGCAACCTGGAAAAGGCTAATGCACAAAAATCGCCCCCAAAGAAAGAGAAAGGGAGAAAGAAGAATAAGTGTATTGTAGCCAGAGCAGCCTGGCAAGACAAAAGAATTTTAGAAAATAACTATATTACTCCAGCCAAGTGCCATAGAAACATCTGTGGCCCCACATTCACCCACGCCCAGAAAGGCCAGTGGGAAGCATAGATGTTCATGCTCACTAGGCTATGATCAGCCACTGTAGCCCCAGCACTGGGCTATGTCAGAGGAGGCCCAGGAGGGAGCTGGGGTTTTCATCTCTATTTGCTAGTAATGAGGCCTCCCCTACCACCCTTTCATACTTGTGCTATTGGAAACCCTGTGGGGAGCCTGGACTTATTTCCCCACCCAGCAGCAACCCCCCGTCCTACCTAATGTGTGTCTGACCAGACTAAAAGCGTCAGGATGCTCAGCCCCACCCAGCGGTAAAGAGGTCACACCGTGGTAGTCAATGGAGGCCATGTGCAAATTCCAGTGAAAATTCAAGAGGAAATCAAGGTATTCCTAGAGGAAGGAAACTAAGTAAATTTATCACAGGAATAGCTACCCTAAAGAAGTGGATAAAAGAAGTTATCTAAACTGAAAAGACATAATAAAAGAAGGAATCAAGAAAATTAGGAAAGAAAGAATGTGGTAACTATAGGAAATAAAATCAACCAGTTCCCCCTCTTCTTTTTAGTTTTCTAAATCTTGTTTGACAATTAAAGTGAAAACACTGTCTGATGTGCTTTTTTTTGAGACAGAGTTTTACTTTGTCACCCTCAGTAGAGTGCTGTGGCATCACAACTCACACCAACCTCAAACTCTTGGACTTAAGCAATTCTCTTGCCTCAGCCTCCCCAGTAGCTGGGACTACAGGCACCTGCCACAACACCTGGCTATTTTTAGAGATGGGGTCTTGCTCTTGCTCAGGCTGGTCTGGAACTCCTGAGCTCAGGTGATGCACCCACCTTGGCCTCCCAAGTGCTTGGATTACAAGCATGAGCCACCGTGCCCAGCCTGTCTGATGTGATTCTGTGTGGATGTCAAGAAAATATTTTAGATGATTATGTTGTAAACAGGGGAGGATAACAGGATGTAAAGGGTGGTAGGGTTTTTACACTTTACTCGAACTGTTGATACCGGTAGACTGTGATAAATTATGTCTATAAATATAATATCTAGAGCAGTATTCTTCAACATTTTGTATCTCATGGCACACTTGAACCTGAAGTTAAACTTCCCTGACACACTTAGATTATGTTGATAAAAAAAAGAGTAAAAAAAAGAATATACTTACTGTGCTTTGAACTTCTTTCAACAATAATTTAATTAATGATCTTTAAATATTTTTGTGGCAGACCTAAGATCCTTTCTTGGCACACAAGTTGAAAATCACTAACCTAGATCAACTACCAAAAAAATATTTGAAAAGATGCACCCCAAAACAGCCTGCTTAAATAAATCAAAATGAAATTCTAAAGCATGCCCAAGTCATGCATAGTAAGGCAAGGGAGGGAAAATAGAAATGAAAAGACAAAGAACAAATAGAAAAACAGAAAACAAAATGGCAGCCTTCAGCCCTAATATATCAATTATCAATAATTACGTTAATTTGAAGTCATCTAATTGCAACAATTTAAAGATAGAGATGGTCACAGTGGATTACAAAACATGAATTCATTATATGCTATCTATATGATGATATAGATAAGTTGAAAGTAAAAGGCTGGAAAATGGCATATTATGAAATCATTAATCAAAAGAAAGCAAGAGTGGGCAGTGCCTGTGGCTCAGTAGGTAGGGTGCCGGCCCCATATACCAAGGGTGGCGGGTTCGAAACTGGCCCCAGCCAAACTGCAACAAAAAATAGCCGGGCGTTGCCATGGGCGCCTGTAGTCCCAGCTACTCGGGAGGCTGAGGCAAGAGAATCGCCTAAGCACAGGAGCTGGCAGTTGCTGTGAGCTGTGACACCACAGCACTCTACCAAGGGCGATAAAGTGAGACTGTCTCTAAAAAGAAAAGAAGAAAAGAAAAAAAAAGAGCAGCTATATTAACATCAGATAAAGTAGATATCAGAGCAAATAAAACTATCAGAGACAGGTTAAAATAATATGTAATAACAAAAGGGTCAATCCACCAAGATGATATGGCAGTAAGAGTATGCACCAGACATTACAGCTATAAAACACGTGAAGCAAAACTGATGTGGTAGAACCAAAAGAGAAACAGGCAAATCCACACTCATAGTTAGAGACTTCAACACCTCTCTCAGCAATTGACAGAACTAGACCAGGCGGGCTCATGCGTGTAATCCTAGTGCTCTGGGAGGCTGAGGCAGGCAGATTGCCTGAGCTCAGGAGTTTGAGACCAGCCTGAGCAAGTGGGAGACCCTGTCTCTACTAAAAATAGAACTATTAACCAGGTGTTGTGGCCAGCGCCTATAGTTCAGTTACTGGGGAGGTTGAAACAGCAGGATCACTTGAACCCTGGGGTTTGAGGTTGCTGCGAGCTAGGCCGACTCCACAGCACTCTAGCCCAGGCAACAGAGGGAGTGTCTGTCTCAAAAACAAAACAAAAACAATTGACAGAACAACTAGACAGAAAATCCAAGCAGCACCATAAATACACAGGATCCACAGACATTTATGGAACACTACCTAACAACAGAATATATTATTTTCAAGAGCCCATGGAACATAAACCGACATAGACTATATCTTGGAATATAAAACAGAGCTCCAAAACTAAAAATCTCAAAGGAAAAAAAAAATACATTGAACAGAATGAAAATTAAAATACAACGTGTCAAATTGGTGAAACACAGCTAAAACAGTGTTGAGAGAGGAATTTATAGCTTTCATGAAGAAAAGGAAACATTTCAAACCAATAACCTGAACTCCATCTCAAGAATCTAGAAAATAAATACAAAAGTAAATCCAAAGAAAGTAGAAGGAAGTATATATTATAAACAAGAGCAAGAATCAGTAAAATTGAGGGTGGCGCCTGTGGCTCAGTGAGTAGGGTGCCCCATATACTGAAGGTGGTAGGTTCAAACCCAGCTCCGGCCAAAATGCAACAACAACAACAAAAATAGCCAGGCTTTGTGGTGGGCGCCTGTAGTCCCAGCTACTTGAGATGCTGAGGCCAGAGAGTTAGCCCAAGAGCTGGAGTTTGCTGTGAGCTGTGATACCACAGCACTCTACTGAGGGTGATAAAATGAGACTCTGTCTCTAAAAAAAAATTAGTAAAATTGAAACAGAAAAAAATAGACAAAAGCAATGAAACAAATAACTATATCTTTAAATAAAAATCAGTAGAATACATAACCCTTTAGCAAGACTAATGAAGAGAAGACACAAATTACCATTATCAATCATGAAACAGGTGATATCAATATTAACCCTGGAAACATCAAAATGATAGTAAGAGAATACTAAGAAAAAAGTCTACACACATAAATTTGGCCATGTAGGCGAAGGAGACCACTTTCTCAAAAACACATTCTACCACAGCTTACTCAACATGAAGTAGATATTTTGGATGACCCCATAACTATTAAGGAAATTAAATTTATAATTTAAAAATTTCAGAGAAAGCCACAGGCGTAGGTGCCTTCAGTGGACAATTCCACTGTACATTTCTGGAAGAATTCATACCAATGCTACACGATTTTTTCCAGAGGTGGAAGAGGAAAGAACACTTAGGATTTCTTTTTATAAAGCTAGTATTTTTCTGATACCACCAAAATCAGACAAAGTCAGAATGAAAAGAGAAACTACAAACTAATATCTTTATAAATATAGAAAAAATCCTTAACAAAACATTAATAAATAGAATTCAGCAATATATAAAAAGAATTATGTACTGTGACCAAGTGTGTTATGCACCAAAGATAGAAGGCTGGTTCAGTTTTCAAAAACAAATCCATCTCATTCTTCATCATGAAAGGCAAAAGAGAAAAAAAATCACATTATTATATCATTTGGCACAGAAAAATCAAAATTCAACACTCATTCCTAATAAAAAAACTCTTACAAATAGGAAGAAAGTAGAATTTCCTCAACTTGGTAAAAGGTATCTACAAAAATCTTATAGCTAGCATCATATTTTGTGGTGAAAAATTACATGGTTTCCCCTTAATGTCAGGAACACGGCAAGGAGGTTTCACCGTGCTATTCCTGTTCAATATTGCACTGGAATTTCTAGCCAGGGAAATAACATAAGAAACAGAATAAAGGACATATCCTTTTAGATAAGAAAGGAAGAAAAAAAAAAAACAGTTCTATTTACAGATGACACGACTGTGTAGAAAATCCCAAGGAAGTACAAGAAAGAAGAAAAGAAGGAAGAGAGGGAGGAAGAAGGAACCAGGAAGGGGGAAGGGAAGGAGGGAGGGAGGGAAATTTCTAGAACTAATAAGTGAGTTCAGCAAGGTTGCAGATACAAGGTCAACACTGAAGAATTAACTGTATTTCTCTATACAGTTGTCCCTAGGTATCTGTGGGGGATTGGTTCCAGGAAACCCCCTCGGACACAAAAATCAGCCCAAATGTTTAAGTCTCTTATATAAAATGATGTAGTATTTGCACATAGCCTATACACATCCTCCTGTCTATATGTTAAATCATCTCTTATAATACTGAGTAAAATGTAAATGATATGTAAGTGGTTGTTGTATTGTTTAGAAAATAGTGGCAAGGAAAAAATCTATACACATTCGGAACAGATGCATCATCTTCCCCTACCCCCAAATATTTTTGATCCATAGTTGGTTGAATGTATGGATATAGAACCCATGATTCTGGAAGGTGGGATATACTACTAATGAACTTGGACACCAAAATTTTACAAAATAATACACAATTTCTCAAAAAAAAAAACAACCTATTAGGTATCTTAATAACATATGTATAGGACATATATACTAAAAACTATAAAATGGTGATGAAACAAATAAAAGTAGATTTATGGAAATGGAGAGACATACCATATTCATTGATTGAAGATTCAGCATAGTAAAAATATTCTTTCTCCTCACACAATTTCCATCAAAATCTTCACAATATTGTTTATTGCTGTAGACAAAATTATTTTAAAATGTGTATGGGAAGGCAAAGAACTAGAATAGCTAAAAAAAAAAAAATTTGAAAAAGAACAAAGGAGGAGGAATCATTCAATGCTATTTTGAGACTGCAGTAATCAATACTGCATGGTATTGGCAAATGAATATACACATACATCAAGATCAAAATAGGGAATGTAGAAATAGTCCCACACAAACATGCCAAATCAACTTTTGATGAAGTGGCAAAAGCATTACCAATGGAAAAAGACAGCCTTTTTAATAAGTCATGCTGGAGTATTTGGACATCCATTGGCAAAATAAGAAAATAGCAACTTGTGTTCTAAGTTTCACACTTTATTCAAAAAGAACATGGACTTAAATGTGCATAAAATATAAAACTATAAATCATTTATTTAAAAAAAAATAGTACGTATGAGAAAATCTTTGGGAACTATGGCTAGACAAAGAGTTCTCAGGCTTGATGCCAAAATCATGATCCATAAAAGAAAAATTGATAAACTGGACTTCATCAAAATTAGAAATATTTATTTGCTCTGTGAAAGACCATGGTAAGATAATAAAAAGATGAGCTACAATCCAGGAGGATATATTTGCAGACCACATAGCACATTAATGAGTAAGAATAGTACCTAGAATATACAAAGACGAATCAAAATTCAACAGTGAAAAATATCCAATTAGGAAAAGGGCAAACAATATAGACATTTCACTGATGAAGGTAGAAATGAAAAATCACACCATGAAAAAATGTTCAACATCATTACTATTAGGAAAATGCAAATCATAAACCACAATGAGATGCCACAATTGACCTATCAGAATGGCTAGAATAAATAAAAGTCATAACACACTCATAACATACATTGTTTGTGAGAACATAAAATGGTTTATCCACTCTGGAAAAGAATAGGGCAGTTTCTTAGAAGATGGATTTACCGTCTTTCTTACCTTGCAGCCCAGAAACTATACTCTTAGGCTTTAACCCCAAAGAAATGAAAACTTATGTTCACACAACAATTTGTGTATTAATGTACATGGTGTCTGTATTCATAATAACCCCAAACTGGAAACAACCCAATTGTCCTTCAGTGGACGAATGGTTAAGGAAACTGGTTTATGTCCATACCAGAGACAAGCAGTCCTCTGCAATGAGAGAGAATGTACTATGGTTACATTCACGTAGGTGAATCAGTAGAAAATTTTGCTGAGTGGAAAAAGAAGACAAAACCCCAAAAGATTGCATACTATGATTCGGTTAATACAGCATGCTTGACAGGACAAAACCAGGTAGATATGGAGAACAGATTAGTGGTTGCCAGTGGTAAGAATGGAGAGGTATTTGGAGGGACGGGAAGGAAATAGATGTGGCTATAAAAAGGTGACATGGGATCCTTGAGGTGATGGACTTTTTTTTTTTCTTTTCAGTTTTAAGATAGGGTCTCACTCTGTTGCCCTGGCTCGAGTACAGTCTGTAGTGGCATCAGCCTAGCTCACAGCAATCCCAAAATCCTGTGCCCATGCCATCCTCCTGCCTCAGCTTCCTGAAGTGCTGGGATTATAGGCATGAGCCACTGCACCCAGACTGGTGATGGCTCTTACTGTAGCCATGTCATACGCTGGTTGTGATGTTGTACTATAGTTTTATAAGATGTCACCACTGGGGGAAGCTGGGTAAAAGACACATGAAGTCATCGCTCTATATAATTTCTTACAATTGCATGTGAATCTATAGTTAACTTGAAATAAAAAGTTTCATTTAATTAAAAAAAATCGGAAGCTTAAAAAAATGCTCTATAAACCAAGTGGCTCAGAAAAGCTCAAAAGAACAAAGAATGGCCGAATAAATTCTAATAACAACAACAAAATGGGGGGGTATGGTATTAAATACTGGTCTAGGTTGAATTCAAGGCAATAAAAACCATTAAATGAGAAAGGACGCAATACTGTAAAGGTCAGCGTGTATAACGAGGATTTCACTCCCCTACATCTGAGCACAATATGAAATAATACAATGATCTGTACGACATAACTGTAGGAAAATCCAGGATCAATCCCAGAAACTCTAGAGTGTTCTGAGAATTTTAACTCACCTCTTGCCAAGCCATTAAGAAATTTTGAGTAACAATAAAGTTGAGCTAACAGACATATATTAGATTTTTGTGCCCTGACAATAGAGATTACACATCTTTACAATGTCTCATCAAAGTTGTTTTTTTTTTTAACCAGGATAGATCATATAATCTATAATGAAAACCTCAATAAATTTCACAAAGTAAACATAGTTTTGGTAACATTCTTTGCTTCAACGAGATAACATTAGCTATAAAAACATAGAACCAAAAAACCCGGGCACTCTCTTAAAACTAACATTTGATCGAAGAAGAAATTTAAATTAAAAAGGCTAAATAGGTAAAAATTAATGATAATGGGAAACATGAAACAAAGGAAAACATGAAACACTCCCTTAAACCTTAATGAGAAAGGATGAATTCAATATCCAATTTAAAGTGCATTTTTATAAGAGCTATGAAAATAGAAAGAAATAATAAATATGAAAGACATGAACTAATAAATCAGAAAACAGTAGAAGCCTAAGCTAATTATCTGGAAAATAAATGACCAGACAATGAACTAAAACCACCACTGGCTCACTTAGTCAAGGGAGATAACAAAGATACCCAGAAGGAGAAACAAAAAGAGCGAAATAAACACAGGTACCAAAAGACTTGTAAGCAACATGAAACAGTATTCTACAGCATTGGTTAAATTTAAAAATATGAACGCAGGCTAGCATGGGTGGTTACTTGAGGAACATGTTAAGTTGCTGGAAGAAATTGAAAATCTAAAAGTTTCCTAACAGTGGGATAAAGTATCCGAGACCTGTACCTTCAGTAAAACATCCCCTGAGTCTCTGTTACATGCCAGGACACTGGGAAGTCTAGGGCAGGGGAAGGGGTCCTGCTTTAAAGAGCTGTCTGTGAGCTGAGGGTGTGGGAAACATAAGGAAACCCTCAGTTCCTAAGAGCTGGTGGCCAGGGCGGGTAGAGGGGGAGGGGAAGCCTGGGCACGGTGATGGCTCTGCTCCTCACAGCTTACTTCTTTCACTCCCTTTAAGACCAGGGCCCTCCTGAACTTTTCGTTTCCTACCAGGGTGAAGTGCAGCCCTGACTCTTCCCTCTCGGACTGTTGGGAGGAGAAAGAATCACGTGTCATGTGGTCCTCAGACCCTGGCACCTGAAAAACACCCCCCAAATGGAAGCCACTCTTGGCTGTGAAAACCAAGAGGAAGCAGATGGGGAGCTGCTCTCTAAGGCCATCAGGAAAGCTTCCTGGGAAGGTGGGATGGGTCAGAATCCTGAAAGATGCATTGGAAGCAGAGGGGCAGAGTGTGCCACAGGCAGGAAGGGAAAAGTCAGCACGGGGCATGGGGCATTTCCCACATGGTTTTCTGTGCCTGGGGCACTGGGAGTGTGGTAGAAAGTGAGGCTGGGGCCAGGTCACAGAGGATCTTATATGCTGGGGTAAAGAGATCAGTGAGATTTAGCTCAATGTTCTTGGATTCACAGGTATAAAGTAAACCAGGTGAGCCTTGAAATTTCGGCATCTGAAACCATCTGTAAATGAACTATCTTAAGCTGCTCTGCAGAGGTTCGGGACCAACCTAAAGGGGCAAACTCCTGGATGCAGAGAAGACCCTGATCTGTCCTTTTGTGTGGCTCCATAGCTACAGCCTGCAGACCTGAGAGTCGGTGGCGTGGCCTGAGGTCCCTGAGAGTCGGTGGCATGGCCTGAGGTCCCTGAGAGCTGGTGGCATGGCCTGAGGTCCCTGAGGTCCTGCTGCAGAACTTGGGGAGGAGGCTGTTCTAGCTGTTTGGGTGGACCATGGCCAACAGGTTCTTCCAGTTTTGTTGCCAAGAAGTCTTTCCTGACACTTCACCCAGATGTTCACTGAGGGCTTCCTTGTACCTATAAATTCTTGAAGGCTCCTTTTGGCCTCATCACTATTCCAGGCTTCCTCTGCTTCCTCTAGTGCAATCTAGAGGCACCTTCCCAGCTCATTCTGGCCTTCCCTCCCTACCTGCCGTTGTATTTGACGATGTGGGAAAATGATAACAAATGGATGGCTGGGTGGGCTGATGGATGAGTATATATACACATACATAAATGGCTTTTGCCTGAGGGACAGAGATTTCATCTGAATTTTCCTGAAATACAAGTGGATAGCTGAAAGGAAAATGTTCCATGGTCTTTGCTTCCTGATCACAAATGCCCTTCCAATGGTATATTAGTTTGCTAGGACTGCTGTAAGAAAATACTACAGACTGGGTGGCTTAAATAGCAGAAATCCAGTCTCATATTCTGGAGGCTAGAAGTTTGAGGTCAGGGTGTCAGCAGGTTGGGTTTCTCTCAAGGCCTCTCTCCTTGGACTGTAGATAGGCATGTTCTCACTGTGTCCTCCCCCAGCCTTCTCTCTCTGTGCATGCAAACCCTGGTGTGTCTCCCTTTTCTTACAAGAATACCATTCACACTGGGTTAGGGCCCCACCCATTAGCCTAATTTTAATTTAAAAACCCCTTTAAAGATCTCATCTGTATATACTACTGGGGTTCGGACTTAAACATGTAAATTTGGGAGGTGGCACTATTTAGCTCATTTAGCCAATACTTGGTATAATCCAATACTTATACCAAGTAAATGGTATAAGTCCAAGGCCAAGGACAGGTGGGAAATTGGGGGTGGAAGTAAGTTGAGTTGGGTTCATCCCAATTCCAAGTAAAAACAAAAAGGCAAGGAAAAGCACCTGGCCAGCTGCTTTTAGTTGCCTGACCTCTCTTCATTCAATACTATTCTGAGCTAGTCTACACAGTGGGTAGCACGTGCTAAGGCCAGCGCTCTGTAACACGAGGAGTGGAGAGAAGGTTTGCTGGAGAGCATGTCAACCACAGGTGCTGCAGCAGGCTGAATGACCCCAAGGAGAAGCAGAGAAGCAGCAGCGTTTCCCTGGCAGCCTGCCCTCAGGGTTCAGAAGCAACAGAGCACCAGTGGCCTCTCCATCCAAGCTTATTCGTCATACCAGTAAAAAGATGTCTTTGCTTACCTTCTCCAGAGCTTTCCCTCTGCCTCCCTTTGCACTTGTCCATTTTGTTTCCTGCAGATGGATTTTTTTGTATTTTCCATTTCCTGTCATCAGAGGAGGCTAGGATAGAGCAGTGTCTATTCAATAAGGCAGAAAACAGGATGCGCCTTGGGTCTGACTTTCTGTGGCCCATCCTTTCCTTCCACCATGGCCTACAGATTTGATCCCCTGTGACACAAGCATGTGGTCCATTGTCACCTGACTGGGACACGCAGTCCCCCATGAAGAGAAACAGTCAGTCAACTGTGCCACAGAACACAGTGGTGAAGAGAGTCATTCTGAGCTCCTGAGGGTCCAGAGGCTCAGTGTAATGTCTTTGAGATTCAGCCAAGTTATTGCATGCATCAACAGCTAATCCCTTTCATTGCTAAGTGGTAGTCCATTGCATGGATGTAACACAGTTTGTTTATCTGTTCACTCATTGAAGGACTTGGAGTTGTATACAGTTTTTGACAATTGTGAATATAGTAGCCATAAATATTCATGTACAGATTATTATGTGAACATAAGTTTTCATTTCTCAAGAACAGAACTTTTCAATCTTGGCACTACCAACCTTGATGTTTTGGGCCAAGTACATCTTTGTTGGGGAGGGGGACTGACATTGCCAAATGCAAAAGTCATTAATGACAGAACTACTGCTCTTCAGTAAATACCCAAGAGTAAATTTACCAATTCATGTGTCAAGTGTATAACTTTGTCAGAAACTTTATATGGTAGAACTTCTGTAAGTTGATTGCCCAAGGGACTGTAACAAACTGGTTAACATACAGAGGTGGTCAACATAAAAAATTCCATTGAGTGCATGTGGTACATGTCTGGTGTATGAAAATTAAGTCAATTTAAAGAGGTTGTCAATGTAAGAAGGTGATCATTTATTAAGGTGCTACTGTATTCCCAAAGTATGAGAGATTCAGTTGTTTGGCATCCTTGCTAACACTTGGTTTTGTGTCAGTATTTTGAGTTTTTGCCATTCCAGTAGGTATATAGAAGCAGCTCATTGTGGTTTTAATTTGCATTTCCCCCGTGGCTGATGATGTTAAAAATCTTTCTTCATGCTTATTTGCCATCTGTATATCCTCTTTAGTGAAATATGTTCAAATCATTTTTCCATTTTTAATTAGGTAATTTTTTTTCTTACTTTTGAGTTATGCGATTTCTTTATAAAATCTAAATACAAATTCATTCTTGGATTCATAATTTACAAATTTTTTTTACAGTGTTAGAGTTAGGTCTTTTCATTCTCTTACCAGTGTCTTTGTAGAACAAAAGTTTTTAATTTTGATGAAGTCAAATTTATCATTTTTTCTATTTTACGAATTATGCTTTTGGCATCATACCTATGAACTTTGCTTAATCTCAGGTCATGAAGATTTCCTCCCATGTTATTATCTAAAATTTTTAGAGTTTTAGGTTTTACATTTAGATCTATAATTTATTTTGACCTACCTTTTTGTGTAAGATGTGAAGCTTACATCACAATTTGTTTGTCTTTTGCCTATTGATACCCACTTGTTTCAACATCATTTGTTGAAAATCCTTCCTTCTTTGAATTTCTTTTGCATTTTTGTGAAAAACAATTTGGGCATATTTGTGTGAGCCTGTTTCTACATTTTCTATTTTGTTCCATTGATTTGTGTGTCTATTTCTTGACTATATATCTTGATTTATACTAGGTCTTAAAATCAAAGTAATTCCTCTGACTATTCTTCTTTTGCAAATTGTTATTTCATAGAAATTTTAAAATCAGTTTGTCTTTATTAAAAAATTCTGCTGTGAGTTCATTGGAATTATATGAAATCTGTGAATCAATTCAGGGAGAATTGACAAATACACTACATGTACACTGACACTTCCAAACTTTCGTATTTGTTCTTCTTTGGTTCCTTTCATCAGCATTTTTAGTTTTGAGCATAAAAATGGCATGTTTTTATAGATGTTTTACTAAAGGTTTCATTTTGGGGGAGCTATTGCAAAAGGTATATTGTTTCAAATTTTACTTTCTAATTGTACATTACTAGTACCTCAAAATATAATTAACGTTCTTTTGTTTTGGTCCTGTATCCTATGACCTTGCTAAGCTCACTATTAGTTCTAGAGGGTTTAGGATATTTAAGGGGATATTTTCTTGTGATATTTTTCTGTTTCCGGTTATCTGTGAATAGGAACAGTTTTATTGTTTCCTTTCCAATTTCTGTGCCTTTGTTTTCTTTTTCTGGCCTTATTGCATTGGCTGGGTTTTCCTATATGATGATAAATAGAGTGATGACAATTAACATTTTTACCTTTTTGAGGATATTAGGCAGAAAGCGTTCAGCTTTTATCTAGTAAATAAGATATTCACTGGATTTTTTAAATAAGTTTTTCTCTTATAGTTGTCCTTAATCAGGATAAGACAGTTCCCTTCTATTCCTAGTTTCCTAAGAGTTTATCATTATTATTATTGTTGTTATTATGAAGGTATGTGGAATTTTGTTGAATGCTTTTTCTGTATCAACTGATATGATCTTGTAGTTTTTTTTTTATTTTTAGGTTGTTAATATGATGAATTATAGTCATTCATTTTTCACTGTGCAACTGGCCTTGTATTCCTAGGAGAAAGTCTACTTAGTCATGGTATATTCTTTTTATATTCATTCAATTTACTGATATTTCTGTAGGGGATTTTTGTGTCTATGTTCATGAGAAATATTAGTCTGTAGGTTATTTTCTTCATGAACTATCTTTGTCTAGTCTTGGTATCTTAGTAATAATGGTCTCATAAAATAAATTGGGAAGGATTCCCTCCTCTTCTATTTCCTGGAAGTGATTGTATAGATTTGGTGGTAATTAGATGTTGGGTAGAATTCACCAATGAAACTTTCAAGGCCTAGAGTTTTCTTTTTCACAATATTTTTGAACTATGAATTTAATTTCCTTAATCTTAATCATAATCTTTACTAAGACTTGTTATGTATTTCATCTTGTATGAGTATTGGTAGCATGAAGTATTCAAGGAATTGCTTTATGTCATCTAAGTTGTCAAAGTATGTGTGTTAAGTTGTTCATAGTTTTTTACTGTTATCATTTTGATTACTCTGAGGCTGTAGTGCTTTCCCTCTTTCATTCCCAATCTTAGTAATCTGTGTCTTTCCATTTTGTCTTTGTTAGCTTGTAAAGACTTTATCAATTGCCTTTCAAAGAATAGATGCAGAACACAAATGTTTTCACACAGTAAATGAAAAAATCTCACAAATGTTATGTCGAGTAGGTGGATGAAATTATCTCAGTTTGTATATGAAGCCCGCACACTGTACTCCATGATTGAACTAATGTACACAGTTATGATTCAATAAAAAAAATAATAATATATAAAAAAAAAGAATGGAAGAAAAAGTATCCAATGTACTCAGCTTTAATATATAGCTAATTTATAGCTTTCATATGAAGGCTAAAACCCAGTTATAGCACAAGAATATGGGGAAAAGGGAAAGGGAGGGGAGGGAGAAGGATGGGTGGAGGGAAGGCGATTGGTGGAATCACACCTATGGTGCATCTTAGAAGGGTACAGGTGAAACTAAATGTTGAATACCAATGTTTACATATAGTGATTGTGAAAATGCCATGAAGGCTATGTTAAACAGTTCAATGAAAATATTTCAGATTGTATATGAAATCAGCACATTGTGCCCCATGATTGCACTAATGTACACAATTATGATTTAATAAAAATTTTCTAAAAATCACACAAAAAAAGAAACCAATTTACAATCACTCACACATTGATATGAAGAATAGATCACAACTATGGCCCAAGATGAAAAAGGGAGGAGGGGGACATGGGAGGAGATGGGGGAGGTCAGGTCAAGGGAGAGTGAATGGTGATATCACACCTATGGTGCATAATGCAAGGGTACATGTCGGATCTGTTAGTATAGAGTATAAATGTCTTAACACAATAATTAAGTGAAAGAGATGAAGTATATATTAACCAGTGTGATGTCAGTGCTCCTAATTGTATATGAAATCAGCACATTGTACTGCATTAATGTATACACGATCTATGTGTTTACAATTTAATAAAAAAATTGGCTGTCAAAAAAATAAAAGAAAAGAAAAGAAAAAATAAAAGTTTCAGCTGAAAAGAAAAAAAAACACAGAATAGGCTTTGGTTTTCATTTTTCTCTATTATATTTCTGTTTTTATTGATTTCTGTTCTGAGATTTATTATTTCTTTTTTCTGATTGCTTGGGTTTATGTTATTCTTATTTTTATGGTTTCTTTAGGTAAGAGCTTATATTATTGATTTATACCTTTATTCCTTTCTATTTTAAGCAACCATTTCCTACTATACATTTGCTCTGAGCACTGCTTTTCCTGCATCCCACATCTATTCATATATTGTAGTTTCATTTTTCTTCTCTTATTATTTCTCTTGAGATTCCCTCCTTGACCTGTGAATTATTTAAAAGTGTGTGATTTAATTTTCAAGTGTCTATAGATCATTTTTTTGTCTTTATTGATTCCAAGTGTAGTTCTATTATAATCAGAGAACATACTACATATGCCTTACATTTATGACTTACATTTACAGTTTTAATTGTTAAAATGCATCTTATGACCCATGATATGATTTATCTTGGTGAATGTTTCCTATGCCCTTGAGGAAAAAAAGTGCATTTTGCTGGATATCATGTTATGTCTGTTAGATCCAGCTGGTTGATACTATTCAGTTCTTCTGTATCTTTGCTGATAGTCTGTCCATTAGCATGCTGACTATCAATTGATATTCTCAGTTCTGTCTGTTACTGAGAGAGTAATGTCAACATCTCTGACTGAGCCTTTGGATTTATCTACTTACCCTTTCAGTTCTGTCTGGGCTTTGCCTCTTGTATAATAAAGTTCTATGTGTATGTTCACAGTTAGCATTATTACATCTTCTTGCTCCATTAACCTTTTTATCATTATGTGATTCCCTTTTGATTCTGGGGGAAAAGGGAATTTTTTTTTTTTTTTTGCTTTTTTTGACTGGGGCTGGGTTTGAACCTCCCACCTCCAGCATCTGGGCTGGTGCCCTACTCCTTTGAGCCACAGGTGCCACCCCAGAAAAGGGAATTTTTTAAATTTTATCATTATATAATTTCTCTTACGTCTACTGTGTTGATATTAACATAGCCACAGCAGGCTTCTTTGGATTAGTTTTTGCATACATGCGGTGTGACAATTAAGTTTATGAACTTGCTACTTTGTGCTTACCTTAGCAGCACTGTACAATCCATTTGGTATGGTTTTATAACCTTGGTATATCAGTGTCTCACAGCTTTGTTTATGTCAATATGTGGCAGTGTCTTACTGAGCAGCATTTGTTGATGTTGTGTATGTTTTTGTGTGCCTTGGTGAGAATGTCAGAGCTTGAATTAGAGCAGCAACAAACAAACATTAAATTTCTTTCTAAAACTGGTGAGAGTGAAGTGAAATAAGGGACATGTTAGTCCAGGTTTAAGGGGTTAATGATATGAAGAAAATGGCAGTGTTCAAGTGGATTAGATGTTTTTCTGAGGGGAAAGAGAGTATCACTGATGAAGAGAGTTCAGGGTGGCCAGTAGCAAGCAGTACTGATAAAAACATTGAAAAAATCCATAGAATTGTGCATCAGAATCATTAGATAACTGTGAAAAGCATAGCAAACCAAGTAGGCATTGACAGTGAGGAAAATCTTAACTGAAAATGGTGGCATGAGAAAAGTGTGTGCAAAATGGTCCCAAAGGAGCTCTCACCAATGAAAAAAAAGCAAAGAAGAGTTGAAATTTGCCAAGACCTTTTGGAAAGGCAAGATGATGTTTTGGGCTGTGTTATCACTGGTGATGAAACATAGGTTTACCAGTATAACCCTGAAACAAAGTGTCAAGTGCACCATGGAAGTCAGCCAATTCTTCACATCCAAAAAAGTTTCACCATTCCAAATCAAGAGTCAAAGTGATGTTGCTAACTCCTTTTTTTTTTTTAATATCCAACTGGACAAATACTTAATATCAAAAATGATGTTGTAATATCAAAGTGATGTTGTAACTTTTTTTTTAATATCAAATATAAAAGTGCACGATGGAAGTCAGTCAATTCTCCACATCCAAAAAAGTTTCATCATTCTAAATCAAGAGTCAAAGTGATGTTGCGAACTTTTTTTTAATATCCAACTGGATACTTAACTAAGTTTATTATATGAAAGTCCTGAAAAGGCTGCCTGAAAAAGTTAGATGAAAATGACCGAAACTTTTGGCCAACAACTCGTGGCTCTTGCATCACTGCAATGCACTAATTCACACAGCACTAACTGTGAGGGAGTTTTTAGCCAGTAAACAAATAATTATATTGGAAAACCCTCCCTACTCACCTTATCTGACCCCCAATATCATTTTTCTTTACCTGAAGATAAAGGAAATATTAAAAGAAAGAAATTTTGACAACATTCAGGACATCAAGGGCACTACGATGACAGCTCTGATGGTCATTCCAGAATAAGAGTTCCAAAATTAGTCTGAAGAGTGGACTGGGTCCTGGCATCAGTGTGTATCTTCCCAAGGGAAATAACTTAAAGGTGATCATAGTGGTATTCAGCGATGAGATACATAGCACTTTTTCTAGGATGAGTTTTCAAGCTTAATTATCAGACCTCTTATATCTTTTTCAATAGTTTCAGTTTTAACTTGCCACTGTTATTATATTTGAAGTCCTTTTCTTGTATATAGCTGGCGTTTTTTTAAAAAATTCAGCCTTCTGAAATTTTCTGTCTTTTGATCAGTATATGTAGACTATTTACATTCAATGTGATTATTGATATGTTTAAATCTAGGTCTAGCATTTTATTATTTGTTTTCTGTTTGTTTCTTCTGCTTTTCATTCCTCCATTTCCTCTTACATGTTGTATTAGTTTCCTAGAACTTCTTTAACAAATTACCACCAACTTGGTAGAATTTATACTCTCACAGTTCTTATAGGCTAGAAGTCTGAAATTGGTATCACTGGGTCAAAATCAATCCTGGTGTTGGCAGGATTATACTGTCTTTGGTAGGTCTAGAGGAGAACCCATTCACATTTCCTATGTTTTCCAGATTCTGTTTCCTACTGGCGTTCCTTGACGTGTGGCTGCCTCATTCTAATATCTGTCTCTGTAATCACATTGCTTCCTCTATCTATGGAATCTCTTTCTTATAAGGATACATGTGATTATATTTAGGAGCCATATGGATAATCCAAAATAATCTCACCATCTTAAACATCTTCACTTAAAGGCCCTTTTTTCTTATAATTGATATTTGTAGATTCTAGGAATTAGGACCTATATCTTTGGACGGCTGTTATTCAGCCTCTAACATGCACCTTATTTTGATTACATGAACATTCTTCAGGATTTCATTTTGATCTACTTATAACTCATTGTGTATATTTTTTCTTTGTGATGGTTTTTCTAGGGATTATAATGTGCATACTTAACTTTTATAGCTACTCAAAATCAATATTCTGTCTCTTCAAATAGAACGTAGAAATTTTACTGCTGAAGTGTTCCTTTCTCCTCTTTTTGTCACAGGCATCTTATAAGTACATCTACATACTTTGGAAACCACATTACAGATTTTGCTTTCAAACATTAAATGTATTTTAAAAGGATTTGTGAAAAGAATAGTCTGACATATTTATCCAATATTTCAGATATTTACCCTTTCTGTTGCGTTTCCAACATTCCTCATTGATGTTTACCATTTCCTGTTGGTTTTTCCTTCTGACTAAAGAATATCTTTTTCACAATTTTTTTAAGAGATGATCTGCTAGCAACAAATTCCACTAGTTTGTATTCATTCATAATTTACTTATTTTGCCTTTATTTCTGAATGATATTTTTGTGGGATATGGAATTCTGGGTTCATAGTTGTTACTTTCAGTATTTGAAAAATGTTATACCACTTCTTTCTGGACTCCATAGCTCCTTCTGGGCAATCCAGTTATTCATACTGTTGTTCTCTGATAGGCAACACGTCGTTATTTTTCTCCAAATGCTATCGAGATTTTTCTTTGTCTTTAGTTTCCAGATGTTGATTATATTGAGACTACACATAGATTACTTTGTGTTTATCCTGTTTGGAGTTTACTGAAATTCTTAAACCTACACATTTGTATTTTTTGCCAAATTTGGGTATTTTTTTTTAAATACATGTATTTTATTATTCTTCATTACATTATTCCTCCCCCACCCCCCCAGTGGTAAGACAGAATTTATTTACAGAAAACACTAAAGCTCCTGGTAGAGGGAGAGAATTCAAGTGGGGAGAGAGAAGCTCTCTCCGTTCCTCTCCCGGTCTTTCCCCGTCTCCTCCTTTAGGCCTTTAGCCTCAGGTTATATATAGGTGTATGGGTTCCTTGGCCAGGAAACAAATGAATACAGT